>MU228338.1:1514624-1540056 GCA_018584345.1 Thuja plicata
AATCCAATCAAGGACTACCTTTGGTTCCATTTTTCCACTAAAGACTGGAATTCCTTCCAATGCTTTCCAACTTAAAGCCTTCAATGATTTTAAGAATGGTTCTTCTGTGAGTACAGGGTATGGTTCAGGGACATATTCATATTTTGATTCTTGCTACCATAGCCTTCAAAGTGGAAATTGGTCTCTTTCCTTCCTTCTCTCTCTCATCTTGGATAAATTTCCACCAAGTGAGTGCATACCCTCTAAGTCTTGCCTTAGCTACCTTTACTTTCTGAGCTTCAGTTGTGCCATCACACTCAAAGTGATTCTCAAGTCCTTCAATCCAATCAAGGACTACCTTTGGTTCCATTTTTCCACTAAAGACTGGAATTCCTTCCAATGCTTTCCAACTTAAAGCCTTCAATGATTTTAAGAATGGTTCTTCTGTGAGTACAGGGTATGGTTCAAGGACCTCATCCTCAATTTCTACCTCTTTGTGATTTCCTTCCACTTTGTCCTTGACTTCTTCAATATTTTCCTCCACTTGGTCCAATTTATGCTCTAATTGGTCCAATCTATCTCTGAGCAATCTATTCTCTTCTTCTTTCTCATCCACTTTTTTTGTGAGTTCTATATTGGTCACCATTGTAGACTCTCCTACTAATTCTGTTGTTTGAAACATTCACCACAATCCAAATCTTATTGGCTCTGATACCAATCTGGTAGCTAAACCCCTTAGTGTGCTTGCACAAGCCTAACTAGGACTCTTATTGTTCCTAGTCTTCACAAGACCCTACTCTCTCTTCTAGGATCCTTCAAGCCCTTATTTAGTTATCATAGTACTTCTCCTATACCACTCTATGAGTTGGTAATATTTGTGCTTCACTAGGAGGTAGCTACCATTAAATTTAACTTCTCTTCTTCACTCTTTCTTGGATGTCTCCAAGTGCATTTTCAAATCCTATACTTCACAAGTGTATGCAAAGATACAGGTCATGTTCAGCTTATTCTTAGTCTTCCTATGATCCCATTTAGGATATGGGTATCGTAGCTTTTACAATCGATCTCCCAATTCTCCTTGAAACTTGGCTTTTAAGCCTAGTACTCCTACTATCCCTAACTGACTAGTTTTTATGAATTTTTGGAAAAATTTCCCAAAAAAATGCAAAATTAAATGTGATATTATACTACCCTCTCCAAGACATGAAGGATTTTGTAGGTCTTAGGATTATAGGGTCTCCATACAATAGGTTCCTAGAATTAAGGGGAACTAGGGCTAATTAGGCTATTCAAGACCAGTCAAGTGATTTATGATTGGAAAAGTACTTGGACAAATTTGGAAAGGCCTAACATGGCTAAGAGCTATCTATATGACCCAAATGAACTCAAAAATATGCTTGTTTTCACTCTGCAACTTATATCCCTGCAATCAAACACATTTAGTTCATTGTTAAGTCCCTAACCGGGCACACTGGACTTGCCTAGGGCATGTCACTAAATATAGATAAAATTATTTGTTGATCTCCTCCTTCCATATGTATACTATAGAATGGCCTCCCTTCCATATCTTTTAGAGCTGTGATTATTTGCACGGTGGAGATCTATGGGGGAGCCCATTCCCTAAAATTGTCTGAACAACACCAACAACTAACTAGAACACAAAAGAATTTACAAAACTATGCTAATGGATTCACACAAAATTCTAACCAAAACAAAATGAACTATAACAAGTCTAACTACATTAATCCAACATAAAATTGTATGATTCAATCCATACTAGAGTACTAACAATCCAAAGTAGTCGACTTTGCACAAATTTAGTAAAAGAGAGCTTTCTTGCAAATTCAAAATCTTGTACTACATCCTCTAACCTCAGGAAATGGGCCTCTTCATGGATAACTATGATTTTCCCATGATTTTAGGTAGTTACATGAACCACCCATCATCAAGAACCAAAGGGAATCCAATATTGCAAAATGTTGTCATGCAACTTTTAAAAGTTACAAATGTTGTCATGCAACATTTTGACAACTTTTTGATTTTTGCATCTAACTTAATTCTATGACCTCTAGCCTATCAAAAATGATGTATAAACATCATAGAGGCCATAATAGGCAAAAAAAATAAGTCTTGCTAAGCCTTCTAGACTATTGGACTCAAATTCCAACTTTAAGGCTTTTCTAGCTAAACTCTATCAAAAGAAAAACTACAAGAATGGATTGATCCTAGTCTAATCCATCTTGAAACTAACCAAAAAGACCTTATAAGGCCAAAAAAAAGACTACTGACTTGTCTAAGGTCAGTACAAGACACATCAAAATCTTTAGGAATAGAAGTTATCCTAGGTGCTCTTGCACCACATTAGGACAAAACTCATGAAAATTGTTTTACAAGAATGTTTGTTGTAACAGATATGACACATTTTAGTTAATCACCGTGTAGATTTTAGCTATTATGAGGGTATTTTTCAGCTGCAAGTGGGTGGAAAAAGATATAACAGAGTAAAAAGTGTAGTTAAATAAGGATGAGTAAGGAAATACAATCTTGAAGAAAAGACATGTGGTGGGAGATGAGAAAGATGGTTATTTATCTTCTTCTCTATTAATTATCCATTCTTCTCTTTTCTTCTATTTTCTAAATCTTTTGAATTCTGCAGAAGCAGGCAGATTTTTGTAAAATTGTCAAGTGTCAAGAGTCAAGGTTTATAATAAGTAGCAAGTAATTTCTGAAGTGTAATATCTCATTTGTCTTCAAATAGAATTTCATGTCTGACTTATGTCATACAACCATCTCCAATTTGAAGTGCATTTTCTTCAAGTCAAAATAATCAAGGATTATTTATACTTTACAAATACATTTTTTGTCATATATTCCATTTATTATTGCCTTCCGTTCTAGGATTAGTGTAATTATTTTAATAAATAAAATGAGAATTTTATGTCTTCGAATGGATTATTAAGAATAATTATATGATGTTCATATATTGGTGATCTTGTTTCCACTAGGAGATAACATTATTTTAAGATATTCAAGACATGTTTGAGATGTTATAGTGAGGAATGCTCTCTATTTGACTCTGTTGCCCTCCTTGGCATTGGTCGATCTTACAGATGTTGTTTCAGTTTGGTCTCATAAAGTCAAATGAGAAATCCCTTTAATTTTATGTTGAGTAATGGTAGGAGTAATACTATTTTATTCTTAGTGGTCTTAGATGATGAATAGATTAATTGTTCAAGTGATGAAATAAAAGTCCCATTTATATGAATATTATAATTATGCACATTTACAAGTATGTATTTAGTAGCTAAGATAGATTAATCATGTGTGCAGACTTAAAAGTAGAGATACCCTCTTGAGTCCTATGGATATCAAAGTGAAGAAGGATCTTTATTCCTTATCAAGTTATATTTTATTGTCTTTAATCTATGGATAGTGCTAAAACTATGGTCTAAGTTTCTTAGGATTGAATATTACAAGAAAACTTGCTAATGGTGTCTATTGCACTCCCACAGGATTTAGGTCATAATTATAGTAAGTGTTATGAGGTTGTGAGTTAGTAGTTACAATATGATGAAATTATCATCACACTCTTGCAAAGACTTGGATCATGAGATGGTAGTGGTTTTGAACTTGCAAATTATTCTTTGGAGGTTACAGAAGTGAATTTGCGAGTTAGACTTTAGCGGCTATAGAAGATACCACTCACAATGTCACAAATTAAACAAGGGGTCAAGGCTATTGACTTGAAAAAATGAGTCAGGAGGGAATGTGTACATATGGGTTTGGATTTTCAAAAAGGGCACAAAATAGGGCTTATTGACAAGATTTTATGGATTTACTACCAAGGACAACAAATGCTCTGTCAATCAGTAAACATGAGTAGAAGGAAGAGTGTCATACATGTAGGAATCCTAGTACTCGATCAGGGTGGGATCCATTTTATTACTTCTTCAATAATAGAGTTAAAGGACCTCCCATTTCAAACCCTTGGGAGTTGAATTCGGCTAAGTTGATATTACCCAAGGTTTTTGTTGATGTAGAATTCTTAAGAGATTTGGGCCATAAATATTGTCTCTCAACTAAGGTTATTAGAAGAGAAGACTAGAGATCCCTAGTGACAATTAATAGAATAAGTTTTACTGAATTATTTGGTATCACATGTGAGACTTGTACTAATATTGAATTTGATAGGGTAAATAATAACTATGAGGCCCACAAATGGCTTCTGAGAAGAACTGTTATACTAATGTTTATGCATAGGGGACCTAATAAAAAGTCAATATCAGTTCCTGATAATATGATAGAATCATTTGACCTAAATGATTTCCAACACTACTTTGTGTATAATAGTGTTGTGATAAATTATTTTCATTCTCATATGAAGTTGCAAGCTATGGATAGGATTGTTCATTGAAATCATACCATAAGGGTGTCCATTACCTTAACTTTGATAATTATCTACTTTGTGTATCTACATGATGTTATGTATTGAAAGTTTATTCAGTATGTTGACTTAGGTCATAGGAATACCCTCCCAAGCTCCTCAATCTCGAAGTGAAGAAGGTTGTTCAATCCTTGTCGAGTTGGTTTTTCTTGTCCTGCATGAAAAACTTCCAACAGTTTCAATGATTGCAGGAACAGTCACAAAAAAAGTTTCAATGGATACAAGAACAATCAGATAATAGAGTTTCAATGAATGTAGGAATATTCACACAATATAGCTCCAGTGGCTGTAGAAACATCCACTAAAAAAAGTTCCAATGGTTGTAGGAATTGTCACAAAACATAGTTCCAATGGTTCCAGGAACAATCAACTACTAAAACTAAAAATAATTAATGAATAGAAAAGTAACTAAACTAAATGAGTGGAATTATCACCAACTAGGACTCCTTGTATGAGTCTTCCAAAATCTTAACTCAGATGCAAAAAATTAAAGTATCATTCTATTCATAGCACAAAGTTCCAATGGTTACAAGAACAGTCACAAAACATAGTTCCAATGGTTGCAGGAACATTCAACTGCTAAAATGAATTACTATAAAAATGTAAATACCTAACCAAATGAGTGGAATTATCACCAAGTGGTCTCCCTTGGATGAGTCTTCCCAAATATTAACTCATATATGCAAAAAATTAAAATACCATTCTATTCATCAAAGTGTTGTTACAACATGATAATAATATGATAACTTTAGCGTGCACAAGTTAATTATATATCCATAACTTTAGAATAACATTCATTTAATCACATGTAAGAGTAATATAGATGTATCACATAGCATCTTGATATCAACAAAAAAAAATATAGATAGGTTCATGTCCATAGCTAAATAAGTTTAAAAAATCACTGTGAAAAGTATAAAAAATCCCATAAACAATGAGCCATTATTTAGGCTCATCACTCTCCCCAACCTATTATATTTTTGGTCCTCTAGTAGGTGCGATCTGATCCCTCTATCTTTCTTGCATCCTAAAATCATTGACTATTGTCTTTCCCTTAGTTTTTAATGTTGAGTTCCAATAAAATCCATTTTTTTAATCCAATTTGTCCCACCTGGATTTCTCTGCTTGTTTGCTATAGGAATGATATCCTCTATAGATTAGAATAAGCCACAAATGAATTGGTGGCTAAAAGATTAAAGGGAGCCAAGATTGTTTCTTTGTTCTCCCAAACTTAACATACTTTGGTGCCCTCCTAATAATAGATGCATAAAAGTTCTGCAAGGAATGAGGTTTGGATTGCTTCAGCTCATCAGGTAACCCATTCCATATTTGTGTTAGATATCCCAATACTATCCTTCCTAATGTTACAACCACCTATTACAATTCCTAAAAGGCTTCTTCTCTCATAGCTAGGATCTACTATTTGTATTTAGCTTTGTAGATAACTTTGTGCTAAGTATAGAAGATGTCTACAAGTTCACCCGATTCTTCCCTTAAAGGCAAATGGGTATGGATCTCCTTGTCTCTATGTTCTATTTTCATTTTGATCCAATAAATTAGTGCCCTTAAATGAATATCTCCTATATAAAATAATAGATTCCAATCTTGATCATTAGGAACAACATAGTTGTGCAATTATAATTCATAGAGGAAGTTTTTAGTTTCTATTGGGGAAGACTCATGAGCTTGGAAGAAGTCTTGTGGAGTCCCTATAGAAGGTTTTAAACCAGATACAACTCTTGAAAATTGAAAATAAAGACTAAGATCCTTGAGATGCAGTGCATATATCCTTGGTGGAGTTCTACACTCTAAAATTTTTTGCACTAAGGTTATCACATTGTTTACCTTATCTATTAATGCAACACTTTCTACCTTCTTCCCCTCAATCTCCTTATCTTTGTAATCACCTCCTACAACTTGTTCTTCTCTTTATTCCATTTTTCTTCCTTATCCTTCATATATATCCATAAATCTAGGGATATTTATGCCCATTAGAAAGTAGTAGGTCGGTGACTACCTACTGGGATCCACCCTTTTTCTAGTTCTTTGTCTGCCACTTTCTCAACTCCAGTAGGGAGCCTTGCTAATACTAAATTCTCTTGTTCCAGGTTTCCTTCCATCAAAACCCCATGTTCTTCCTGGGGAATTTCCCTTTCCTAAGGTATTTATTCATCCCCCTCCTCAGATTCTTATGTAGGCATTATTGCCCTATCCTCCTGCTCAGATGATGAGGTAAATTTGGGGCTTCCCCTAGGAGGTTTGTTGCACATTATACTTTATTCATCACTAGGAGTGGTATGAACAGAGTCTAAGGATTCAATTTGGATGTCTCCTAGGTGTAGTAGATTTTTCCTATTTACTAGGCTTATCCTTGAGCCCACACACCCTGTTAGGAATAATACAACTGAGAGGGGGGGGGGGTGAATCAGTTGTATGCCAAATGATTAAACTTGAAACTTGAAACCAATTACTTAATGAAAATATGAACACTTGAAGAATACCACCATAACACAATTTTTTTTTTTGAGAAAAACCTGTTAAGCGAAAAAAACCCAGTGGGGATGGAACCCACAAAATAATGCACTAGAATTGTTGTATCCCTTTTAGGAGATCTAGACCTATGAGGAGCTGATTATTACTTCCAGTACAAGTCCCTATTAAAAGATAGACCCTTTTAGGAGCCTTCTCAACCATGTTAGGAGTTGAATGAAATGATGAGCTCACTCCCTGAGCACACTGCTCAAAGTGAAGGTTAAATCCACCTTCTAAAGGTTAAACCCACCTTCTGGACTCACTGTCCAAAGAGAAGTATAAAAGTATACTTATAATAGTGAAATAACTGATAAAAAATTGCTTTGATTATATAGTTCCAATGAAGTGCATTAAAAAAATTATTACTTCTCTACATTTGAAATAACTCTCATCTACATGCTCACATTATCCAATCCATGTATTCCATACCTTTACACATCAAGAAACTTCTTTTCTTTATACAAGTTACAACAAGCAATTAGGTCATCCTGTTAAGAATTCCCCAATGCACAAAAAATTACATAGACCCTTGCTAAGATACACATGGTACCTTACACAATTAATTAACAAATATGAATCATTAGTTACACACTAAGATCCATCATTCATGCTCACCAATCATTAAGCACATTACATCTCTGTAATCAGCCCCAAATAGGTCTTCGCTAGTACACATGCCTCACCTGAGATCATCAGTAATTCGGTGACCCAAGAATCATAGATAATGTTCTCTCATGTTTCTTTTATCATCTCTTAATCTCTCATATCATAACTCATGCTCACATCCAGGTTATCCCAAAAATTCAGAGACCATCTCTATCACTACTTTGTAACTAGTCTTTATCAATAAAAATATAACTCATACAAATACCAACATAAGATCCAGGGACCTTAGACATAAGGTATACACTCATTCCTCTACACATATCCATTCTTGCATACTCTCATATGTCGTACACTGTCTGTACACATCTTTTAATCTCGCCTATACCTATGATAACCAGTCTTTTTGAGACTTCTACTATATCCAACTCAAACATACGTCACCATCAATGAAAAAAATGAATGTCAACACATCAAAAAGAACAATTCCAAAAATCTCCCCCTTTTTTAATTAATGGAAACATGAGAAAATCCATCAACCCAAAAGTAGCTTTCTTAATACAATCTAGTTCTCAATATCTTATTCACATCTCCCCCTAAAATAGTAGGGAATTTCACTTTTATCTCTCCCCCTTTGACATCAAGGGAAACGGGTGTCATAGCTCTTTTCCTTCTTTGTACATCCCACCTTTGCAAGATGTAATTTTTTCAAATCTTCATGCCTGCAACAAAACAGGTGCTTGATCACCCAAATATGTTCTGTTGTGTTCCTATGATCACCCCCCATGATGAGTGGATCTAAGCATCAAGTCCAGAGAATAATATAGCTATAATAACTTCTGGACTGATGCATTCCTACATCATTTAGTTCTCACAAGGAGGAGTTATCACCCCAAGCATACCTCTAAGATACTCAATGACATCTTTTAACAAAGGTTTAGTGAATATATCTGCTATTTTATCCTTTGTATTGATGTACTCCAATTTTAATTCCTTTTCTACAACCTTGTCTCTCAAAAAGTGATACTTGATTGAAATATGTTTAGTCTTTAAATCATAACATTATTCTTTGACATGTTCATTGTGCTTGTATTATCACAATATATAACCACTGGCTCTTCAAAGGTTATCTCAATGTCTTTTAGCATATGTTTCATCCAAACAAGTTGTGTGCAATTGATAGCAGCAACTACACATTATGATTCAGTAGTAGATTGAGTTATACAATCTTGCTTCTTACTTAACCATGAAACCAACCTTTTTCGAAGGAAAAATGCTCCACCAATGGTGTTTTTTCTATCATCAACACTTCCTTCCCAATCAAAATCAGTATAAGAATGCAATGTAAAATAATCAGACTTTTCATACCGTAAACCATATTCCAGTGTCCCTTTCAAACATCTAAATATCCTTTTAACTACATTAAGGTGAGTCTCCTTAGGACCAGCTTGGAATCTCACAACAATTCCAACTGCACTAGGTATGTCTGGTCTAGTGTGAGTTAACTACTACAAACCTCCAATCATAGATATGTATTTTGTCTGAAAAACACTTTGAGATTTATTAGTAGTAGTAAGATTGCATCCAGTAACCATGGGTGTTCCAACAGGTTTACAATCTTGCATTCCAAACGTCTTTAGAAACTCCTTAAGATACTTGGTTTGAGAAATAAAAATACCATGTTTACTTTGAGTAAATTGAAAACCAAGGAAGAACTTCATTTCAACAATCATAGAAATTTCAAATTCCCTTTTCATTTCCTAAGAGAATTTGTTACTCATATTATCATTTCCTCCAAAGACTTCAGTAATCAAGATTCCATCTTCACAAGTTCTCAAATATAGATTACTATCTGCATTACCTTTTATAAAACCAAGATGTAATTAATACATGTCTAACTAAGCATACCAAGCTCTAGGAGCTTTTTTCAGACCATAGAATTCCTTCTTCAATCTAAAAACCATGTCTTCATCATCTGTCAAAGGAAAACCATTAGATTTCTCAATATAGAACTCTTCCTCTAGATTGCCATTCAGAAATGCAGACTTCACATCAATCTGATATACCTTAAAGTCTTTATGTGCTACAAAAGAAAGGAACAATCTCAGTACCTCTAACCTCACAATAGGTGCAAATTTTTCTTCAATGTCAACACCTTCCTATTGTGAATAGCCCTTACAAACGAGTCTAGCCTTATTTCTTACAACCATTCCGTCTTCATTCATTTTGTTTCTTAAAACCCATTTAGTTCCAATTACATTCTTCTCCTCGGGTCTAGGATCCAATTCCCAAGTGTTGTTTTTCTCTATCTAATCTAACTCTTCCTGCATTTCCTTAATCCAATATTCATCTTTACATGCCTCATTAGTAGTCTTAGGTTCTACTTGCAAAATAAAACAAAGCTTATTTCTAGCTTTAGACCTTGTCATCATGCCCTTATTAACATTGTTAATAATCTAATTCTCAGGATGATTCATCTTAACATACTTTGGTGTCTTTTGTGCTTCTATAGGCTCATCCAAGCATGTTTGAATCTTAAGAACTTGTTATGTCTCTTGATTTTAAGTATTCTTCTCATTCTCTGGGATCTCAATTTGAAACCTCTCATCAATTTTCACAGTAGCACTTTCAACTATTTTCCTCAATCTCAGATTGAAACATTTGTAAGCCTTACTTCTAGTAGAATAACCAAGGAAAATTCCTTCATCACTTCTAGCATCAAACTTTCAAATTTCATCATCTCTTTTGATATATCACTTGATAGAAAATATTCTGAAGTTTTTTTATAGTAGGAGCATAACCAAACTAAAGTTCATAGGGTGTCTTATTGGTACCTTATTTGATCTATTTTTTCTTCAAAGTGTAGACAATAGTACTGACTGCCTCTCTCCAATTCATATGAGATACATTACCTTAAAGTAACATAGTCCTGGTTGCATCTAATATAGTTCTATTGGTTGCATCTAATATAGTTCTATTTATTCTTTCTGCAATCCCATTCAACTGAGGTTTCCTAGGAGCAGAAGTCTGTCTATATATCTCATGATTTTTGCAGTAAGCATTGAACAAATATGATGTAAAATCTCCACCTCTATTTGACCTCAAACACTTTATCTTAAGACCTAATTCATTCTCAACTTTTTCTTTGAAAATATTAAAATTATCAAATGCTTCAGATTTTTCTTTGAGAAATGCAACCCACATCATCCTAGAATAGTCATCAACAAAAAGTATAAAGTATATTTCACCATAGTACGATCTAGTCCTTGTAGCACCACAAAGATCTATATGTACTAGATCCAAATTCCCTCTTGCTGAAAAGGATTTTCTCTGAAAGCTTCTCTTAGTTGGTTTTTCCATCACACACTCTCTACACATAGTGTTAGTATGATTCACAGTTTTTGGCAAATCTCTAATTGCATTAGTTTTACTAGCCCTTATAACATTATAAAAATCTATGTGACAAAACATACTATGCTAATATTATCAAAATAAGAACTCTATCATTGAGGAAACAATTGATAATTTCAGGAAGGAGTATTCTCACAATGCTAATGCCCGTGTGCTTGATTACAGTTCTGATATGGATGAAAAAATTAAAAAAGCAGTCGAGATAGCTATGATACCTATCCAGGAGAAGACAAGCAGGAATGAGGAAATGTTAAAACATTTTCTTAGCCTGGTTAATACAGGTATGAAGTCTACTCTAGAGAACTTGAATACTCTGAGTAAAATGCTGGAAGGAAAAAAAGATACTATTGACCTCAATGAACCTACCCAGCAGATGGGACTTGGTACCCGTACTAGGTCAAAGAAGAATAAGGTTGATGATCAGGACATTCAGAGCCTGAAAGATAATGTGAAGACCATGCAGACTCAACTGGAGGACTTCGAGAGCTTCTTGAAGACTATGTCTTGATCTTGCTGCTGGTGGCTTTCTTTCTCTATTTTTCTTCCAGCGTTTTTTGCTTTTTTTAATGTAGGTGCTTATTGCTAAATTTGGGAGTTGTCCCTTTATAGCCTAATCCTCTCCTTGGGGAAGCTAGTTGTTCTTTGGGTCTTCATGCTTATCTCTCTTCTCTTTTGTAATAGGGTTTCAGGGCCCCTCGAAAACCTATTTTTACCGTAATAAAAAACATACTATGCTATAACCAACTGTCATCTACCTTTGCAACCAAAAATAGTTTCCTTTGTAGTATTTAGATCAAACATATTACCTGATGTGATCAAGTTTCTAGATTGACCTCTGATAGTACATTTTCCATCCATGAACTGAAAATGATAACCCTTTTCCACAAGTTGTGCTTAAGTCCATCAACAAGTAAGACATCATTAGTGTTAGTTTTAACATCAAGAGAGATTGAACCAACTCCAATGATGAGCTTAGGGTGTTATCACCAAATCTGACTACACCACCATCATATCTATTTAGTTGAACAATTCTATCTTTATCACCAGTCATATGATGTGAACAACCACCACTAGTACAAAAAAAACAATATGTGACTAAAAAAACTACTAAAAATTGTATATAAGTGACTAAACTTAGTCACGTGACTAATAGTAATTAATTTTTAGTCATTTATAATGTGACTAAATTTACTACTAAACAATTTAGTTGCATATTTAGTCACCGATTTATTCACATATTTAGTCACGTATTTAGTCACATATTTAGTCACAGATTTAGTCACATATTTAGTCACAGATTTAGTCACAAATTTAGTCAGAGATTTAGTCATATATTTAGTCATATATTTAGTAGCATATTTAGTCATATATTTAGTCATTTATTTACTCATACATTTACTCATATTAGGGCACGATGGAATCAAACCACCATCCTCCTACTCGTAAAGTAGGTGCTCTTCCATTGAGCTAGTACCCTTTAAAGAATAATCATACTGATATACAAGCAATATGTCTAATATATTATTTCCATCCTTCAATATCTACTGATATACAAACAATATATCTAATATATTTGAGTGAACTCAATAGATAAACTATCATGTATTCTCTTGAGGTTTTCTTAAATAAATATGCAGAGAATAAACATGAAGGACGCACAAGGGATGCAAACGAAGCTTACTATTTAGGAGAAACTTTTCATAATGGAACAATAAACAAGAAGTCATGAAGGATTTCTAGAACACCATGCCTCAAAGATATGCCATCCCACAGAATGCGATGATGCAGGATATGTAGACAATGGATTTGTTGAAAATGCTTTAGAAACATTCAAGAAAATATAATTGGTAGGTGTAAAGACATGTCATTTGGTAACATCCTCCTTTCCTATGCCAAAATTGAAGCTTTGGAATAGGGTATTTACATCCATCAAAGAATAATAGTAAGACAACATATTTAAGATATTATAGCTGGAAATGCTCTAGTATACATGGTGTAGTTTTAAACATAGATCTAAGCAAGCATTCACTTAATGATAACTTAATGGATTAGGAAATTTTCATTGCATGTCTTAAGAATGTCTCAAAGAGATGTCATTTCATGAAATGCAATGGTTGCAGGATATGTAAAGATTGGAGTTGATTAGAAAGAAATTACAACTTGCACATATTTTCTTGGTGCAAAGAAAGAACTTATAGCTCCCTGATAAGAGACAAAAGAGAGACATTTTTGCTCCTTCTTCAATTTGGATTTGTGAATTTATGGTGAAGTATAAGTTGATCCCAAAAGGGGACATTACAATCAAGTGAAAGAGACCCTTAAATAGAAAACTTAAATCCCAAAATAATACAGAAGTTTAGTTATCCTTGGGACTGAAACATGCTTTATAATTTTTCCCCAAAATAAACTAATAAATTTTAGAAAAGTTTAACATAAGGATGAATGGATTTCCTTATATGCTTGAAGCAAGATAGGTCTCCAAGTTTTTTTATTTGCAATTGTGGCTCTGATATTATCAAAAATAGTTGTGTTATCGATTGATGCATAATATCATCATATATCCAATAGATTATCAAAGATTTTTATGGTTTTGACTAGGCATCATTTCTCTTAAAAACAAATCCTCAAATAAAACCCATTTTAAAGCAATTAAATCTTTAAGTGGTTTCCAAAAATGCTAGAAGATGCACAATCTAATTGAAGGCAACACTATATAAATGGACCTAATCAATATCAATATGATCAGAAAATTTTCTTGTTTGAGACATAACAAAGTATATTATTGTGTTTAAAATATATGCAATCAAATAATCACTTTTCGCAAAATAAAGCTTTAACAAGGTCAAGAATGAAAAGCTACTAGAAAAAATGCATACCTTATCCACTGATCTCCAAGAAAAGAGTTGGGAGTATTATTTTGTCTAGGAAAAGACTACCAATTATATAAATCTCTTGGCATCCCTGAAAAAGAAATGTGGTAACATATAGTGAAGGCATAGCTGGTAGGGATATCTTGGTCTTTAGTTGCCCTCCACCCTCGTGCTCTTGTTTCAATTCAGTTTCTCTCCAACCCTATATATCATAGATTAACAAATGCTAAGCCTCGAAATCATAGAATAGTAAACTAGAAGAGATGAAGAAATCACACACCATTAAAATTGTGACTTACAACAACAAAAGAAAGAAATAGTAGACAATTTAATGTACAATCAGAAAATGACATTTCCCGAGGCTTCCTTAAGAAAGAAAATTAAAAATTAAATATAATCATGTTTCAAATTACATGTAAATTTTTAGTTGCGTAGTAGATGTCATCCTAATTTGTGTGAGAAGTCTTACTAAATTCCCCAAAATAAGTATTCCCAAATGAAACCAAATGATATTATAAATAAAAAATAGACAACAAGATTTTTATACAAATACAACAAGAGCTGATTCTCAGACCCTATGAAAACCTCTAAATTATTGGCTCCCCTTTAATACTTTTTTTGCATACTTACAAATTAAACGTCCTTGATTAATATGGCCTGGAAGGGTTGAAATGGAAAATGTTAGTCTTTTCCATTTATTGGCCAATAACAAGTCTATTGTGACCAAAAGAATCAAATGTAGCTCTTTAATCTAGAAGTTGAGGGTGCAAATGTATAACAACAAGTTGAAGATCTCCACAGCTGAAATTTCAACAATAATGTTAAATTTCTTATTTGACATCATTGTTTTAAGTATATTTTTTGTATAGCATGTGAACCTTCAAATTTATGTGGCTAGTTATTATACTATACCTTTAGCTTCTTATGAAAGGCTGTGTTTGCAGTCTGAATTTTCCAAGTCCTAATTCTCATTGCATGTATAATTATGTTTAGGTTAATATATAGTTCATTCACTTTATAAGAAAATAAACAACATTAGAATAAAAAGAGAAATACCATAAATTTAAAAATGGGAATTTATACCTAAACCCTTCTTAAGAACAAGTCCTATTTCAAAACAATCAGTGGCATAGATAGTCTTTTCTCATTCCTAGAAAAATACAAAATCAATTGACACCAATCAAGGTTTAAAGTTTATAACACAGTTGATTCTTAAATACTTTTTCAAATAAAAGCAAATAACATATTCCAAGGTTTCCTTTGAAAACAAAATTGCCATTGAGATTTACAGACCAAGTCAGATTATTAAACTTTTGTGAAATTGGTTAGATTGATATATGGCACATATTCTCTGTAATCAATTATGTGATCTCTTAACATGGATGAGTCAGAGGAAAAAATGACAACATCATATAGTATTTAAAATATGCAAGAAAATATATAAAAATGAACATATTTCAAATCCATAAAAATGAAAATGATGAGCTATGCTTTATCTTTATTGATCCATGTAATCAATGAGAAAACATTAATATGTATGCTTTATCTTGATTCAATAAGATGTATGATTTATCTTGGGTATAAGAAAATAAAGCTTTTTCTTGGGCATCTTGATTCAATAATATGTATGCTTTATTTTAGTTGACGTGGACATGTTTTAAATATTAGGGGTATGATAAAATGTTCAAAATAGTGGACACCACTATTATCAAGAATGAAAATAGATAACAAGATTATATTGAGGACAATGAATTTGAATGTAAAAGAAAAATGTATATACAAAGCAACGATGGTCATGTTGTAAAGAGCAATAGAGATTGCTAACATTGTCTAAAGAATATAATAACAAAAGACTAAGATAATTCACTATTATGTTAGAGATCCTAGTAGTAGAGCATTTACTTCCAATCTCAAAGAGATGTAACCAAAGTACTCATCCAATTGAAAGAGATATATTTTTTTTGTTGAAGTAAGGTAATGAGGAAAAAAAGTATTGGAAGTAGTGCAATGACTGTGAAGAGCCAAAGTAAGAATCAAAGATGCAAAGGACAATGATTTATGACAAAAATGATGAAGACAAGAGGTTACAAGCCATGTCTCATGAGAAAAGAACAACTAAAGAGAAGCACTATCATGTCAAGGGAAGAAAAGAGGAGAGATTAGACATGATTGTCATAAGAGAATCATAATGACAATGACAAAAATAATGAAAGAGGGTCTGATGACATTCATGCAATCTTGGAGAGTAAGGTTTGAAAAAATAATTTAATGCAGTGTTGAGAAACCTAGAAATTCCTTTAAATTATATGTTCTATGTTTCTCTTTCATTTAGTACAATATGTACGAACTTCTTCATGGTCTAAGACCATTTGGAGTTGTTAGACACTTAAATTTACTTTATTTTTATTTTGGTCTCATTGAATTTCATTGTGTATTGTAAAATTTAGAGGCAATTTCTGAAACTGGTATGGAACCCTAGTTAGGGTAGCCAATGACTTTGTAAAATGTGTAGATCTCCATTCCACTAGTAGAAAATGCCAAAACTTGGTGGAATAATAGATCTTAGTATGTATTTTCATGTACTATACTTGCAGGCCCATAAGGTTTGATTTGCATGTTCTATCGTATGACTGTTGGTCTAATATAACATATGTATTAGACTGAATGAAGGGGTTTGAGAGTGAATAAGTATTTGAATGATTGATTTTGGTATCTTAATGGGAGGGAAAGAATTGAGCACGGTGCACAATGTTTTGATTAGGAGGGAAACAAGTTTTGAAAGGGCCTAAAACCTTTTATAAGAGACCGAAAAGATTAAACATTATGCTTTAGTAAAACAAAACTAAAAATCCAAAAAGGACAGAAATAGAACCAATAGAATAGAGAGGGACAAAAAAATTAAAGGATAGTTGGAAAGAAGTTAAAAAAAAAGAAATAGAAAGAACCAGAAGCTAGAGAAGGTAGAGTCACCAAATACTATTAAGAAGGTCTACCACTTTAGAAGCCAGAAGGTCAATATTAATGGTGGAGGCCTTGAGGTTGTCAATGTATTTTCTAGATCTCCTAGGGTTAGTGTCAGGATCCTCAAACCTATTTTGACCTAGTTCATTATCATAATCCTTGTCCTTCTCCCAATTGTTGATAAGGAGATTGAATTGGTCTGTCGAAGCTTGAAGGATTTTACAATTTTTTCCCCAATCAACCTTAGAGTAGCCTCAATGGCCGAGATTTTGTGATCCATAACAACCATTCTAGCATCCATAGACACCATAGCCATGTCACATTTGGAGATTTTGTCATTAACCGAGACAAATTTGGAATCAAAAGCTTCAAAAATCCCATCAAATTTATTCATGGCCTCAGTAAGATATTTTAGGAACTTCGGGAAAGGTTTATTGCCCAGCCCCAAAGTTTCCAGAATTTTGATTATAGTAGCCATGCTTGCATTATTATCTTTCAAACTAGTTAGCTCTATGAAAATCCAGTTTAGGGCCTCCTTAGCTTTCCCCATACTACTTTTGTTTTTCTCAAAAGAGATTTCCTTTCCATAATCCAGATTTTGATGCTCACCTTTACTAGAGGAGTTGTCCTTAGGAGAAGAACCAGGAGCACAAGTTTGGAAATCTTTAAAAGACCCAGGAGTAGGGCTACCCAAAAATATTTTATAGGTTTTGCATTGGTTCTTTCCCTTCTTGTAGTCATCTACCAGCTTCTCCTCCACATTCTCCCACTCCTTTGTCGTATCATCATCAGATTCAGAGGACGTGTCCTCAAGAATAAATGATCTTCTTTTCCTTCCCGTGACATTCTTGGATGAAGAATCAGTGCCCTTGATAGAGCCTTTTCCTTTTTATCATTGCTCCTTTCAGTCTCCTATGATGACTCAGTCTCATATTACACATCTATGTTAGAGTCCTTCCCATCCTCTTCATCTTCCATATAGTCATTGTCACCTGAGTCCAAAGGCTTCAAATTTAAGGATTCATGAATGTTGGGAAAAAAAATTTCATTGATGAGGAGCATAAGATCCTCATGCATAGAAGAGTTCCCCTGAGGATTTTATCGAGAATCTTTAATGATAACATTCAGAGAGTTTAGAAGGCAATACAGGAGGGAAATCTTATCACTATAACAAAAATGGTTGAGGATCATGAAATGGTACTCGTAAACCCTATAGAATCTGCCATCTAAAGTAATATACTGAATAATAGCAAAGAAAACTCTATGCCAAACCTTTTTTGATGAATTTAGGAGAGTAGTAGGTTTTCTTCTTGCACTTGACCAACCTGGCCTTCTCTTCCTCCTCCTTCAAAATCCTCTTAATCACAACATCATTGAGACATCTATCTCTGTAAAATTTTCTCCCACCTCTAGGGAGGCCCATAGCCTCCACAATGATCTCCTTGGTGATTTTAACATTAGTGCCTCCCAGAGAAATCTTCCCATTTCTCCATTTTTGATGAAGAAATTGGTGACAGTAAATCCCTTCTATGAATATTTTCCATATACCTAGTGAGACCTCCCTTCTTGAGCAGATTCCATACTTTCTCCTTATTTTTCTAGTTCTCGCAAGAGAAGGGCCCCATCCTCTTCCTATTACCTCCCATATCAAAACTACAGACACTTAACAAATAATTAGTGAGCTTAAGCTTAGAAGAAGAGTTAGGGCTTAATGCTAACTTATAATTTAAGACCACAATTAAAGAAAAAACACCCAAAAATGTGCTTCTCCAGTAGCTCATAATTTCTCAAGGTGTTGCAAGTATACATGACATAACTAATCTTACAATTACTAATCCTCCTCATGTTAACTATCATCATTAAATTGAGTTTCAAAGGATCCATGGGTACTATCATATATTAACAAAATTTTAATCTCGTGCGAGATATCCAGCTCACCCTCCCATTTCTTGATGTCACACAAGTTCACAACAACATTAGAGAATTCATCCGAAACCACATTAATTTCCCTAAAACCATGCAAGATGTGATAATTATTGAACTCCTTAATGATATATTTAGCCTTTAGGATTATATTATGTATAGTCTAGGATGGGGAACTGATGCCTTTCAAGCAATTAATGATGTTTCTCGAGTAACCCTTGATCCAAACCTTGGATAAATTCAGATCCTTGGCCAACTTAATAGCTTGATAAGCTTACATGGCCTCCACCACATAGTTGGATTAAACTCCAATAGGAGTAGCAATAGATTCTAACCTTTTACCTCCCTCATCTCTTATGACTCCACCACAACCAACCTTCCCTGGGTTTCCTTTAGAAGCCCCATCAAAGTTGATCTTTACCCAACTAGTAGGAGGGAAATCCCACACCACATCTTCTCTAGCAATTTTAGGATTCAGGCTAGCCAAATTAGTTTTCACCTTCCAAATATTTCAAATTCCCTCTTCAATAGGAGACAACAGTTGAGGAAGGTCATGGTAACTGTTAATATTTTCAGAGATACCCCTAACAATTTTAAACCCCACAACCTCAGGAGAGGGAAGAAGGTCACAGAAAATGTGATTATTTGTCTCCTCCCAGATTCCCCACAAAATGCGAGGGAGAATAAAATTCAAAAGGAACTTGAGAGTTTTCCCTTTGAAGGGACAACACCATTCCAAGAAAAGCTCCTAAATAGTGTTGGGAAAAATCCAACTAACATTGAGAGAAGATAATATCTCTAACCAGATAGAGACAAAAAAAGGATAGCGAATGAAGATGTGATCCACCAATTCCAAATCTCTCAAACAAAGACTGTACCTATTTTTTAGGTAAAATCCCATGAAAAAATATTGTCAATGGTTAGGATCTTATTTTGAAGGACACACCAGAAAAAAAATTTCACCTTTGGTATAAGATCTTTGAACTAGGCCTAGGCCCAAGAAGGAGGAGGATATTCTTGAAGGGATAGTAAAAAAACCGCTAAGAAAATAGAGAAAAATCTAGAAGGACTGCTCTTTCAAATGAGATCATCCAATCTATCTTCCAAAATAAACACAACACGGAGAGCATTCTGAATAGGAGTGAGCACCTGATTAATTTATTTTAGGTTGACCCAAGAACCATTATGCCAATAGTCTGCTACTAAAGTACCAAATTTTTCCTTGCAAAGAGCCATGAAAGGAGAGAAAGAGTGCATCTAGTTTAAAGGGGAATTTAAAATCTAATCATCCTCCCAAAATCTAATGAACCTACCATTCCCAATATTCTAGGAAAGGCCTTGAACAAAAAAGGATCTAGTCTGGATGACATTATTCCAGATGTGAGATCCAATGGGGGAGGTAAAAAAACTCTTTAATGTTTTGGAGAAAGAGGGAATGGTGCAAATATTTCTGATTCCAAATCAAACTCCATTCACCATTAACCTTGAACATTCTCGATATTTGTTTAGACATAAGGGCATTATTCATTATTTTAATTCTCCTTATTCCCAAGCCTTCCATCTTTCTAGGTCTACAAACTTTGTCCCAAGCCACTAAAGAAAGTTTCTTCTTGTCTTCCACCCCAGACCAAAGGAAATTTCTTTGGATTCTTTCTAAAGCTTCAACAAATTTGGAAGGGATCCTGAATAAACTCATTGCATAAATAGGAATTCTTTCCGAAGAAGATTTTAAAAGCTGCAATTTGCTTGCCAAAGAAAGGAGAGCTCCTTTCCATCCATTGAGTTTCTTATGGAACTTTCCCACTAGATAATTCTAGAAGGAATCAAAAGGTTTAAGGTGCATAGGGAGGCCAAGATAGGAGGAAGAGGGGAGATCAATCTGGCAGCCAAGAATTCTAGCAATTCTTCTTTTTCTATCTTCTGGGGTGTTAATAAAATATGGAGAACTCTTACTCTAGTTGATGAGCTAACCCAAAGCCTCCCCATAGCAGTTCAAAGAAGCTTTCAGAACTCTCACCTCTTTATTAGTAGACATGCCCATAAAAATTGCATCTTCAACAAAATGTTTGTGAGTACACACCAAGCTAGAGGAAGAAGGATTGAGGCCTTTCAACAGTCCTTCATTCGTCAATTTATTATTATATCTGTTGAGGCAATCAACCATTATGAAAAAGAGAATAGGAAAGAGAGGTTCCCCATGTTTCATTCCCCTAGAAGCTTTAAAGAAAGAGGAGGGAGAGCAATTAACAAGCATTGAGAAAGTAGAAGAAGTCAGTAATTGCATGATAAGTTGAGTAACTTTAGGATTAAAGCCAAAGGAAGCAAGGACTTTCTCCAAAAAATTCCAGTCAACTCTGTCATAGGCTTTAGAGAAATCAAGCTTCATAAAGAAAACTTGTTTCTTTGAGGATTAAAGGGAATGAATATTCTCATGGACAGAAAAAACATAATAAAAAATTTGGCGACCCAGGAAAAAATCGTTCTGCTGAGGAGAGATAATCTTGGGAAGAAGAGACAAGATTCTCAAGGTAAAAAATTCAGAAATAATCCTATAGAAAGAATTGCAAAGACTAACAGGTCTAAAGGACTCAAAATAATTAGCACCCGCCACATTCAGGATAAGGAAAAGAAAAGTATCATTAATTTACTTTAGAATATTTCTAGCTCCAAAGAATTCCTTCACACCACTCACAACATCCTTTTCCACAATATGCCAGAAGGAGTGGAAAAAGAACATAGGAAAGTCATCAAGGTTGGGGGATTTATTGCCTTCAAAAGGGAAGACATCATTCTAAATTTTATTCACTGAGGGATTAGCCGTCAGGGAGGAATTACGATCCTCATTCACCACATTGGGATACACCTCAAAAGATGCTCTTGATCTTGAATCTTGAGGTTCTGGTCTTCTATAAGGAGATTAGAAAAGAATCTCATGGCTTCATTCCTTATATCATCATCCTCCTTAAGAAGAAAATTTTTGGTGATAAGGTTTGAGATCCTGTTAGCATCTTTTTTCTTAAGAGTAGTCATATGAAAGAACCTAGAGTTCTTTTCACCCGCAAAAAACCAAAGAGATCTAGATCATTGCCTCTAGAATTCCTCTTCCATACTGATGACATTATGGTATCTGGCTAGAGCCTCATTTATCTCTTCAATGGAGGTATTTGAGTACCCATCCTTTTGGATCCTATCTTGAATATCTTTAAGATCCAATTGAGAATCACTTTAATAAGGAAAATATCCCCAAATACCTCCTTATTCCAGGTTATGATATTGTCTTTAATATTTCTCATCTTTTTTCCTCTCTAAACATGGCAGTACCTTTAAATTCTAAGTTCCACCAATTAGCAATGTAGGATTACTGATTGGCACGAAGAGTCCACATTTTCTCAAATCTTAAGGGAAAATTGAGTTTACCTAACAAGGGGCCAACATCAAAGGAGATATGAGAATGATTAAAGACAATCTTGACACAAAGCAGAGATATTACAATGATACTGAGAAAACCATTAATTGGAGATGAGAGCTCTGTCTAACCTAACTTGAATCAAATCATTGCCACTCCCTATATTGGACCTATTGCCACTCCCTCTATTGGACCATGTGTAGGTAGCTCCTTGGAGATCCAAATCATGAATCTCTTGAGTATTGATAAAGTTCATGAGATCCACTCTACTATCCAAATGGGGAGAGATGCCCCTAGATTTTTCATTTTCTCTTAGGAGGGTATCAAAATCCCCCATAATAATCCAGCTCTCCAAAGTAAAGTTATTTCTCACTTTAGCCAGTCTTTTCCAAAACTTATTTCTACCCACCGTAGAGTTAGGGGAATAGATATTGGCCAAAATCCAGGAGGTGTCATCCCTAATATGACTGAATCTCACTATGGCTAAGTTATTCTCCTAAAGGTCAGGGGTACCCACAATGAAATCTTGGTTCCAAAAAAAACAATACCCCTTGAGGCTTCCTCAGAGCTACTACCAAAACTCCCTTCATTCTTGAAAATTTTGATACCTTCCACTTTCTCTTTACTGATCTTCGTTTCTTGGATGAGGATAATATCAGGATTATGGTCTCTAGAAATATTTCTTAGGACATATCTCTTATGAGAACTATTTATTCCTGTAACATATAAAAATGTTACTAATATGTAATGTATGAAAATATGTCACATTTGAAATAAGTGGATGTTTGTGTGATGTGTGGGGAAGATAAGATGTTCCTTTTAACCTCAAATGCACAAATGAAAGATCCAAATTGATTAACCCAAAAGAAGGATCAATGTACAAATGAATCATCCGTTTGGAAATGAGAGCAAAGAGGAAAGATCTTAAATTCCCATTTTAGAAAGGAATTTATATGATAGTTATACGAATTGAAATGGATGAGATGAAGTACCAACCTTAAAATAGTGCAGATCAAAGAACACTCTTTTCTGAGGTCTGTAGGTTGTTTCTGGAAAAAGTAAAGTATGATCCGGAAAGGAAATGCAGAGATGAACAAAAAATAGAAATCATTTTCCATTCTAATGTAATCTTATGAAAAAGGTTGACCTTGACCCATAAATGTCAACCCTGACCCAATAATGTCGACCCTGACCTGCACAGATCTGAAAGTGACTTTGTTCGTGGATCCTGGAAGTTTTCCAAAAAGGGTATTCTGATCTGGGTCCAAATCCACAGTCCCAAACCTGTACCTACAAGAAAAAGATGTTTTTTTGTTGGGGGGGAGGGGTTTGCCTTGGTCAAACCCTGATTTTGGAATTAACCTTAAATATATGTAATTGAAATTGTAGAAATAAACAAAGTAAATGCATAAATTCACCTTGCTTGTAAAAGTCCTTGTGGAGGATTTGAATCCTTGAATCCACAAGTATGTATGAACCAATGGATCTAGAATGTAGGATGTAGGATGTCTTCAATCAATTTCTTGTAGATCTCCAACACCAAGTCTTGAATGGGTTCTTGATTTTGGAAGAGGCTTGGAAGAAGGTGGATGGAGAGAGCACCAAAAGGGCACTATGTGGCTTGAATCCTTCAATGGCCTCCAATGTATCTCCTTCATGAAAATGGATGCTTGAATTCTTGAGGATGGATGAATGCTTGCTTGAAATCTTTCTCCTTAGCTTTCTTGGACTTCACTTGATAATGCTCCTCAATTGCTTGATGATGCTTAGAAGACTTAGAGAAAATGAGAGGAGAATGCTTCTCTTTTATATTGAATTAGGGCACAATCTTCTAAGGAGGAAAACATAGGAGAATTAAATTCCCATTAAATCCTTTACCCCTAGGAGAGGACCTATATTAAATATAATTTAGGAATCAATGCTTCGAAACCCGAAACAGCCAACCCGGAAGCGGGAAATACTTTTTGCAAAGACCGACATCCGGAAACTGCAAGACCTTGAAATTTGAACCCTGGGTCAAGGTTGAGGTCAACCCTGAACTAGGTCAGGTCAAGGTCAACCCTAGCCTAGGTCAGGGTTGAGGTTGACATAGACCCAAAAGGTCAACATAGACCCAAAAGGTTGAAACAGACCTTGAAGTCCAGAATCTCAGGTCTACAGTCCAGAATGCAGAAATCAGGCTGGAAAGAAGTGGAAAGAGGGAAAAAATAGGGGGAAAGCCAGGAATAGATTAGGAACCCATTCAAGGTGCTTGATATGACCCCAAACCACTTACTCGAAAGGCTAAACACATCTACAGTGGAAGTGCTTCCATTTTTTGACTATACATTTAGCCCCCACTTTAGCAAGAGTATGAGTTCAACACAAACTCTTGGTAAAGGAGAATATATAGAAAAGACAATCTTATTGAATCCAAAAGGGATAAAGAAACCCTCAAGGCCCCAAGGGACTTAAGTTTTTATCAACCCTAAGATCATGATAAGAGAGACATCACTGGTCAAAGAGAAAGAGAGAGAGAGAGGAGTGGTTATCTCGCCCAGTAAGATGTGCGTATCTCACTGTGAACCACAAAAAGGATAGGATGGCCCATCAAGAAAGAATTTGATAGTAACCCCATAAATTTGTGTGCCTTCTAGTGGCTTTGTGCATGTATGTAGTGTGTCTTCTGACAGATTTTATGAAGTACCCATGGATCCATATCCTTATATCACCATGGAATACATTTGTAAAAATGCGTATCTCTTCAGGATTTAGCAACTTATGTGCGTTACCTTATGAGGATTTAGCATATTGAATTGTAATTGAATGTGTATCTCTTCAAGATTTGGCAACTTATGTGCATTACCCTCAGAGGATTTAGCATGCTGCAAAACAAAATGTTAGAACAAAAATGCATAATATAAAACGAGGGAGGCCGTGTATATGCCCCCCTCCTTAATATGGAAAAGTACATACTAGTTTGACATGTTAAGGAAAGAAAAAGAGCAAGGATAAACCCTTCTTCAACATCAAGACAATATCCATAGACAACACCCAGTCCAAGCCAAGAAGGTCATAGCTCCTATGAGGCCATGGAAGGGATGAATGCAAAGAGATATCATGTAAGAAGTGAAAAAGTAACCCTTGTGAGGGATAGCATAGTATTCAGTTTCCAAGGTGAGAAATTTATCAACCAGGGAAACCCAATGTCAAATAATGAAATAGGTTTTGATCAAGGACATAGATCCTCAATGCAAACCAAAATGTTCATGTACAATTGGATATCACATAATAGATAAATACTTCTTAACCAAGGGAAAAGTG
>MU228338.1:1542329-1571827 GCA_018584345.1 Thuja plicata
TGTTACTAATATGTAATGTATGAAAATATGTCACATTTGAAATAAGTGGATGTTTGTGTGATGTGTGGGGAAGATAAGATGTTCCTTTTAACCTCAAATGCACAAATGAAAGATCCAAATTGATTAAACCAAAAGAAGGATCAATGCACAAATGAATCATCCGTTCGGAAATGAGAGCAAAGAGGAAAGATCTTAAATTCCCATTTTAGAAAGGAATTTATATGATAGTTCTAGGAATTGAAATGGATGAGATAAAGTACCAACCTTAAAATAGTGAAGATCAAAGAACACTATTTTCTGAGGTCTATATGCTATTTCTGGAAAAAATGAAGGATGATCCGGAAAGGAAATATAGAGATGAACAAAACCCAGAAATCATTTTCCATTCTGATGTGTCTTATGAAAAAGGTCGACCTTGACCCATAAATGTCAACCCTGACCCAATAATGTCGACCCTGACTTGCACAGATCCGAAAGTGACTTTGTTCGTGGATCCTGAAATTTTGCCAAAAAGAGTATCCAGATCTGGGTCCAAATCTGGAGTCCCGAACCTATACCTAAAATAAAAAGAGGTTTGTTTATTGGGGGGGAGGGGTTTTCCTTAGTCAAAACCTAGTTTTGGAATTAACCTTAAATATATGTAATTGAAATTGCAGAAATAAACAAAGTAAATGCATAAAATCACCTTGCTTGTAAAAGTCCTTATGGAGGATTCAAATCCTTGAATCCACAAGTATGTATGCACCAATGGATCTAGAATGTAGGATGTAGGATGTCTTCAATCAATTTCTTGTAGATCTCCAACACCAAGTCTTGAATGGGTTCTTGATTTTGGAAGAGGCTTGGAAGAAGGTAGATGGAGAGATCACCAAAAGGGCACTATGTGGCTTGAATCCTTCAATGGCCTCCAATGGATCTCCTTCATGAAAATGGATGTTTGAATTCTTGAGGATGGATGAATGCTTGCTTGAAATCTTTCTCCTTATCTTTCTTGGACTTCACTTGATAATGCTCCTCAATTGCTTGATGATGCTTAGAAGACTTAGAGAAAATGAGAGGAGAATGCTTCTCTTTTATATGGAATTAGGGCACAATCTTCTAAGGAGGCCAACATAGGAGAATTAAATTCCCATTAAAGCCTTTACCCCTAGGATAGGACCTATATTAAATATAATTTAGGAATCAATGCTTCGAAACCTGAAACAACCGACCGAGAAGCGGGAAATACTTTTTGCAAAGACCGACATCCAGAAACTGCAAGACCCTGAAATTTGAACCCTGGGTCAAGGTTGAGGTTGACCCCAACCTAGGTTAGGGTTGAGGTTTACATAGACCCAAAAGGTTGACATAGACCCAAAAGGTCGACATAGTCCCAAAAGGTCGACATAGACCCAAAAGGTTGACATAGACCTTGAAGTCCAGAATCTCAGGTCTGCAGTCCAGAATGCAGAAATTAGGTTGGAAAGAAGTGGAAAGAGGGCCAGAATAGGGGGAAAGCCAGGTCTAGATCAGGAACCCATTCAAGGTTCTTGATATGACCCTAAACCACTTACTTGGAAGGCTAAACATGTCTACAATGGAAGTGCTTCCATTTTTCGACTATACAATTCCTTGAATATTCCATGAGATGAATTTCATTTCTTCTTCAGTGAGAAGGCTTCCTAGATAGTAAGCTGAGTTCCATCCACAATATTCTTGTTCCCTAATTTTACTAGCCGGTCTTCTCCCTGGAGTATTTAGCTGAGCCCCCACATCCACTCTGGATTTTTTTCTAATACTTATAGAAGACAGGGGGATATTTTTTTTGAACCTTTTTTGGTTTTCTTCCTGTCTGTAACCAATAGAAAAGGGATTTCATTTTCCTGAGAGATAGATAGACATCCCACATCAAATCTTGTAAAGCTAGCATTTTATTTAGCCTCTAATTTGACTAGCTCATGGATTAAGGGCTCAACAAGAAGCGCTGACTTGACCACATCAACATTTCTTTGCGAAGAAGATTCAATAGAGGGACAATAATTTAGAGTACTGCACATTTGAGTATCTCAAAAATCTTGGACCCCAAGATTATCCTCATCTTCCTCTCCATAAAAAAAGGAAGATAGGTCCTCCTTTAAGAGTCCCTCATTAATTTCTCCTTCCTCCAAACCCTGATCCCTACATCTGGGAGGAGACAAGGGACATACCTGTTCCAGGCCAACATTATTCAAAATAAAATCCTCACCAAACAGATTATTCACCTGAGATTTATCAGAAATCTTAAGCTCTTCCACTTTTCTCTGCAAGTCTCTTTCATTACCACATCCCTCCAAGAAATCAAGGTTAATCTCTAGGTTTTTTATTTTTTTCTCCATTTCCTTTGATATTGTATTATCCTTAGGATTGTCTTCACTTTTTGATCCTTCTCCTGAGTTCTTAACTTTCCAGATCCACCTAGAAGTCATTTGCATGGGCTTACTCACAAATTTTATAGTTTATTCCTTAGGAGGTTTTGAGGGGCATTTTTTTCCCAATGACCCGCTTTATTACAGAAGAAGCAAGCAAAGGGGAGGCTTTCATACACTATTTCCTAAGTCTATTTTCCTAGTTTTGAGATGATATCCATTGAAGTAGGAATATCCTTTCCTTGTTTCACTCCAACACATATTCTAGCATAAGTCAAGCATCTCCTATTAGCAGTTACAGGGTTAATAGAAAGGAGCTCACCAAAAGATCTTTCTATACTAGAAAAAACATCTTATATCCAACATTCCAGAGGAAGACCAGGGAAGCAGATCCAGATAGGAGCTTGAACAAAGAACAAGGATTTTTCCAAATCCATATTAGGATTCCACTTCTCCAGCACTAAAGTCAATTTACCAACTAGCCAAGGGCCAGAAAAAATAATATTTTCCATATCCTCATGACAGGAAAAGGAGAAAGAAATAAAACCTTTGTGCATAGCTGAGATATCCACCTATCCCTTCAGCTTCCATTTTTGCTTGGAAAAATCTCTCATAACATCAATGTTGGGTGTAGGGCCAAGAAACTTACTGATAAGAGATAATGCCATGAATGCAATGTTGTGATCAATGACCATGTCAGGAATATCTATAGAAGACTTCCCCACTATCGGATCATAAATGTTACAAACTTGAGGGAAAGATGGACTTACAAGTAGGCTTTTTGCCAAAGAGTGATGACCAGGAGTTAGGTTTTGTTGTCTTCGGTTGGTCCACCCTATGAGGCTCATGAGGACTAGACCCACCCCCAGGGAAAGCATGCTCTAAGGGACCCTTGATCACCTCCAAAGGTTTGTCAGATCCTTCCTCAGAGCCCATGATCTCCTGTCCATCACCTGCAGCTCCATGCGATACACCAGGATGAGATTTCCTGCCAATGCCATTCAAAAACACCATTCCTGCTTTTTCTTTCCATCATAGCAGAGACTAGAATCTTGGATGGTGCACAATGTTGGTGCAAAACTAATTCACTAGTTTTGTGACCTTTGGAAGCCAAAAGACATCTAAATACATGACTATCCTATTAGGACTGGGAATGCGAGTTTGATTTTTGGCATCCAAACCTTGTTTTATGGATATGTAGGAGGGAAAGGAAGGGGGAGTGGACATTTGTGAGGGTCCTACCAATTATTTATAGGTGTTGTAGACATTAGAAGCAGTCCTACTCTGAAACTGTATTGACTGGCCTAAAGGGGCTGTTATAAAATTGTATTTACAGTGACATTTAGATAGTAATCAGACAATAATGCATCCTCGATTGCCAACACCAAATATTACATGATATCATTTGGTTAAAAGGTGAAAGAGGTACCTAAGTCATTGGTGGTGCTTGATTTTTCATGGGGTGTATTGGTTGGTCTTATCTTTCTCAATTTTTCATTCTAAGTGTCAAGAAGATCACATCTGAGCAAGCCCCAGTGTGGATGTATGGTTGTAGATTCTTCAGTTGGGGATTGTCCTTTCCATTATACCACATCATAAGTCTTGTTCCATGATATTGCATTAGCCAAAGGATAGTGAATTCAACTAACTCTAGAAACAAGTCATTGAACCAAGCCATGTTGGGAAGGGTGGGAATACCGTATCATGTGTTGTGTCAAGTTTGTTAAACCCAGCCTTTGCATCAACATCCATAAAAGTATAAAGGATAAAATAAATTTGTCAAAGGTTGTATGCAAAATGTGGAACCATAGATAAAGCACTTGAATTGTTTAACACAATGCCTCAAAGAGATGTGGATCTATGGAATGCAATGATTGTGGGATATGCACAAAATGGATTTGTTGAAAAGGTCTTAGAAACTTACAAGTTAGTGCAATTTCCAGGTGTAAAGACAAATTAAACAACTTTTCCCACTGTCCTCTCTGTGTGTGTCCTAATGGAAGCCTTGGAATAGGGTATGGAAATCCATCAAAGTGTAATGGAAGGGGTATGTTTCTAGATATTTTATTACTAAATTTTCAAGTTCATTGGCTTCATGGTTCATGGTAATCAAATCAATTTTTTAGTTCTAATATAGGTTCTCTTATTGTTCCCAAATCACAATTGATTGAATATAATTGAATTGCCTAGTGGAAAAATATAAATAGAAACATGGTAGGATACCACTGTATATTCAATGTCTAGATATAGTAAGACCTTCTAAAGTGTTACAATTATACTACATAGTCTTCAACAATATCTTTGTATCATGTAATAAATTTTGTTCCTAGTTGATTTTTTCCACAACAAATTATAAAACAATCTTGTTGATCCTATCGATTGTTGAATATGGTGATAGAAGGGCCCCAACATTAATTATTGAAGGATGTGACTAATGGCAAAGGGGGAGTTCTATTGTAATAAAAATTACAAAATAACGTGAATAAGACTAGAGAAAGTACCGAAGGCATTGGATTTGTAGCATGGTGAATCCAAGAGAGTATAAAACATGAGACATAACAACATTATTTTATCAATTTTAAAAGATAAACCAACATTATTAATGAGAATATTTAAGAGACAATAAATAAATATATGAAGATTTATATTTCTTTTGTATGGACTCAACTAATGAGATGCATTAGTCAGAAATTCACATGCTCTGTCTAGGCTTCCGCATTTTGCATATATGTTTATCAGGGTTGTTGAAATTAAAACTGACAAAATTCCTGTATATTTTATGCTTCAATGGAATGTCCAAACCATTCTACAAAGCTCCCACTTTTGGGTGGGCAAGGAGGATGCTATTAAAGGTTTAAGGAGCTTAGTTTTACCCCTGCCAATTGCATTTTTTGAAAAAATTTCTAAATATTTTTCAACAAGTCCATTTTGTACATATATGATGAGACCAGATTACTTTGAGGCATTCTATAAAAAAATTTATGTTCCTTATCTATGCTTCCACATTTTGCATAAACGTCTAGAAGTATCATTCTAACTAGATAATCTTAGCACATTGGTGAAAATGGAGACAATATATACTATTTGGATTGTGTATGGAGACATGACCTCCAATGGTATTCTTCATCCCAATGTTTATATATAAAACACTCTCATCAATGTTTTCTACAAGGAAGGTAAGCTACAGAAAGCCTTTGAATTATTTGAAAAATGAAGAATAAGAAAATTATTCCCACAGTTGTCACTTTATAATATGTCTTCTATGTAAGAGAGACAACTTGCATCAATCCAATGATCTATCTAGCACAATGCATGACCTTGGCTTTATTCCTAACTTGTACCCATATAAGGCTATTAACATATGGATGGGTATTGAAAAAAGGGTCTTATGCAAGAGGCAAGCAAGTTGTATGGGGATATGATCCATAAAGGAATTAAGCCAAATGTTGTTACTACACATTAACTGATGGGAAATGAAAGGAAGGAAATGTGGATGAAGAAAAAAAAGTTTTTATTGAAATGAATCAAAGAGGCGTAAAGCCTAATATTTTTACTTATAACACCCTGATTGATAGGAAGTGCAAAGAGGGAAATACTGAGGCATCATCTAAACTACATTTCCTGATGTGTGAGATGGGCTCTATCCCCAATGTTTTTAGTTATACTAAACTCATGGAAGGTTTTTGTATGGCATAAAGGATCATAGACACAGTACATTAGCTTCTTGAGATGCATGAGAAGGACATGCTTCCAAATTTCCATAAGGACATAGATTATTGATATAGACCCCTGTCAAAAAAATCAAAAGATTTGAACAACCATAGATATACATGATTAGTCAAAACCAAAGGGAAGTAGCATATCAAAAGGACATATAAGACAATCAGAGGGGTTTCTAGGCACCCTTATAATGTATGATATTTTAGAGACCTAGCATGGTTGAAACATGAGGGCACCATGTTAGGTTTGACATCTTAATGGGATTTCTTCTGCATCTTGAATTGGTTCCTTAAGACGGGATTGTATAAGCTCATATTGTGATAGAATATTATGTCTGAGAGCCACTACTTCCACCATGCTTTGAGGAAGCTGAATTTATATTGGAACACTTCAAAATCATCATAGCATTGGGAATAGGAAGAAGCCAGGTATATAATTTCACTATGAGTTTTACATTTTAAGAACCATAAATATGACTTATTTTAAGAACAAAAAATACCAATTAAAGGATGATTGTAGGATATGCACAAACCATAGAAATTATGTTGTTTTCCTCAACAAAATGGCATTCATGAAAATATTTAACTCCCAAGTATATCCAACAAATGTTCTACAAAAGGTGGATAGAAACCTCTTCTTTTCCATAGATTTGAATAAAGAATCTTGCCAGATAGGACAGACCTACAAGGGCCCCAACAATACAAGATTCCAAGCATTCATCTTCAACATTTCATTCCAAGTTCCTAAAATATCTTTCTTGCAAGATTACTTTAACAACATCAAGGGGGTGTATACCTTAGACTTCCCAGATAACCCACCTAATCCATTCAACTACATAGGCAATTGTCTTCAGAACTTGTAGTCCCAATTTGGCACAAAAGTTTCAGTCTTGAAATACAATGAGTCAGTTCAAATTATACTGCAAGGGACCAACCTTACCTCTGCAGAAAACCATCCTATTTATCTTCATGGTCATAACTTCTATGTAGTTGGGTATGGAACATGGAACTCTCCTGGACCCTCCAACTTATATTGGTGGATCCACCATCAAGGAATACCATTGTAGTGTCTGCCAATGGGTGGGTAGCTATCATATTTATTGCAGATAATTTAGGTATGTGGTTCTTCTTATGAACATAACATGATCATTTAAATACATTAGGCTTTGACAATCCATGTCTACTGATTTTGAAAGCTTCTAGATTTGACTGTGTATGTTTCTTTTCTATCAACATTTTAAATCATACTCTATGATTCTTAATCAAGATATGTATTTTTTCTAACATTTAAAATCATAATTTATGATTCATCATCAATATTGAGCTTGATTTTTCTATTAACATTCTGATTCATTATCACGATTGAGCCTAATGTTGAATTATAGAGTATGATACAAAATGTTGATAAAAAAATATACATAGCCAAATCTAAAAGCTCTCAAATTCATGGCATAATCATGTTAAGAAATTAAATATTTAATCTCATTGAATTCTTGTAGGTTTTCTTTTGTTTTATTCTTTTGCTAAGTTGGTGAATATGTTAACTTTGTTCTTGATATTTGGTGGTTGTAGGAGTGTGGTATCTGCATTGTCATCTTGAAATTCATTTGACATGGGGTCTCTCAATGACATTATTAAACTTTAATTAAAATGGTATTAACCTCAACCAAGATACCATATTCCAAAGCCCCCATTTTGGCATAGGCTAGACGGATGTTGACAAAGGTTGTGGAATTTGGATTTACACCTGCCAATTGCAGTACTTGAAAGTTTCTGAAGCCTTGTCAACAAATTCTTTTTGTACATAACTTGCAATCATGGAATTCCATGACATGCCATCCCTTTGAGTTATTCTGTCAAATAGTGCATGTGCCCTATCTATTCTTCCACATTTCACATACATGTATACCAAGGCATTTGTAAATACAACATCAGACAAAAAAAACCTTCTGTTATACTTTGGTGTATGCTCATACCCTGTTCCAAAGCTCCCATTTTTGTATAAACTAGAAGAATGCTCGAAAAGGTTTTAGAATTTGTTTGAAAGTTTCTAAAGCATTTTCAAAAAACTCATTTTGTGCATATCCTACAATCATTTCAGTTCACAAGATGACACCTCTTTGAGGTATTTTGTCAAATAGTGCATGTGCCTTGTCTATTCTTCTGCATTTTGCATACATATTTGCAACTATAACACTAGGAATCAATCCATTTTCAATTATGATTTGATGGATGGTTGTACTGTGTTTTAGAGATCCCATTTAAGAATAGGTAGGAAGGATACTGGTAAAGGTTGTGGAGTCTAGCTTTACACACGCTAGTTGCATCTCTGAACTCATTTGATTGATTTGATCTTATTACTGATTTGAGAAATTATATATTCACCATTCTTAGAGGTTTCAAGATAGTGTTTGGTGTAGGAGGTTTAAAGAGCACACCAGGGTCACTTTAAGATTGATGAAGGCATGAAGACAAATAAGACCTATAAGGTGATTTTTTGATGTAATCATGGCCAATAAAGTCTTTTAAGTTCATTTATGTCAATGTAATTGAATGTCGCCAATATGGCTAATTAAAGACGTAAAGGGCTAATATGTGGGTCTAAAGGAAAAGTAGGATTTTAGTGTATGTTTTGAGTCTAAAAGGAAAATAATAGGCCAATTTGATCTAATTAAATAAGAAATAAGTGTTAAAGTTGCAAAATAATTTAAGTTGTCACATTGACAACAAAGTTGTCAATGTTGACAATATAGGGATTCAGAGGCTAGACCGACCAAGTGTTGGTTGTAGGGTGGTTAAAGGAGTGGTTATCAGTTTTATGGGGTGATATGAATCTATAAAGGATGTTGAAATCTGAAAAATGAGGAGAGAGTTGTTGTAACCAGTCTTGATATCAATAAAGTGGAGTTTCTTGTTTGTTTCCTTGTTCTAACAGTTATAATAGTCAGTTTGCAGCATTTTCTTATGATATGGTTTTCATTATTTGGTAGAGACATTGATTGTAGATGAAAAATAACTGAGCCCTCACCTTGGTGGCTTTTGAATCACTTGCTTTCATTAAGTTTCAACAAAGGCACACTTGTATTTATTGACTTATAAAACCCTCTGTTAGGTTATGCAAAGATTATTCAAAATGTGATATCTTTAATACTAACATTGATTAAGCCCCCAAATTTGGTGTAGGAATGGGGCATGATGTATATTATCACCACCTAAGTGTGTAGGTTTCCATGCAACAGGAGCCACAAGATCTGACCAGTGGAAGGTGACTGTAACTACCTCCGAGACAGAAATATAGAGTTAGAGATAGAATAAAGGCTTTGTCCATGAAGTAAGTTTGGGATGTTATGAACATGTGTTGGGTGTATTAGAAAAAGGGTGTTCATAAGTCCTGTGGATTTCAAGTATCTTGATAGATATTATGAGTCAAGAGAAGATCAATAAGTTGGTTAGTTGTAGAAGCATATAGGACTGTCATAGTTGGACACTAGACATGTTAAGAAGTGTTCTTAGTTGGAAGGATTAAAGTTGTCAGGGTAAGGGGAGTAGATGTTGAGTGACAAATCCTAGAAAGGTTTAAAAGTTAGGAACCCAAGAGATCATGGGTGAGAGGGAAGAATCCTATTGCAAAGGAATATGACAGTGACAAAGTATGTGGACAGAGAGTTGTTTAGGAATGAAGGAAGACTTGGTGAGTGAGTGTTGATTATTGAGTGTTTGAGGGGTTAGGGGACATAAATAATTTCCCTAAGTTGTGTTAGAAGATTTAGATGTTGTCATAGAGTATTAGGAGGAAGAAAGAATCAGTCACTCATGAGGTTTGATTAGTAAATATATTATAATCAGTCATTGTTGAAGTATGTGGTCAACACTTTAGGTGTGGTCAGAGGTTGGTAAATGTCATCATGTAGAGCATGGTGATTGGAGAAGACAATTGGGAGAGGCTATGACCATTAATAGGTCTTGAGGGAGCCATTGAGTGGATGTGTGGCTTTGGTGATCAACTATAGGATCTTAGAGTTGATCAAAGACAAGTGAATTAGATTAGTGATATTGAGAAAAATACTTGATGTGAATAGTTGTATCTCATAGTAAAGTTGAAGATTCAGTCCTTAGTGCATATGAAAAAATATGTTGAACCACTGTGCTCTACATCAGTGTTGTTGGATTACAAAATTTATTAATATATCTGGAAAAAAATGTAATGACTGACATGAGTCACAATATAGGAGCAACTTAGCCATATATTTCAGACAACCTGGACAATAATAATTGATAGAGCTAGATTACAAAACCTTTTCCAACATCCTTCAGGCCTATGCCAAAATGAGACCTTTGGAATAGGGTATAGACATCCATCAAAGCATATTGTCAAATGGTGTAGTTGCAACATCCCTAGTATACATGTATTCAAAATGTGGAAGCACTGATAAGGCATGTAAATTGTTTTGAAAAATGTCTCAAAGAAATGTGGTTTCATGGACTGTAATTATTGTGGGATATTCACAAAAAGAATTTGTTGAAAAGACTTTAAAAACTTTCAAGTGAATGCAATTGGCAGGTGTAAATACAAATTCCACAACCTTTTCCAGCATCCTCCCTTCCTATTCCAAAAGGCTTTCATCTATATGTATGAAAAATGTGGAAGCATAGACAAGGCATGTCGAGTGTTTGACAGAATGCTATTTCATACTATGGAATACAATGACTACAGGGTATGAACATAATGGGTATAAGGAATGTATAAGATGCATGGAGGTGTCAATATGTCCATTGAATCGTTTGTAACCTTCACCATTATGGAGCCTAAAATAATGAAAAGAATGTTCAGTGGGAAGCTTGGTCCAGATAGAGATTTCTTTATAGACAACAGACATTTCAACGCTATTGTGTTGAATCTAGGGAGACAGATGGCTGGTTTGGAGGGGAATGAAGTTGCCTATTTTAAGGAGGAAACATTGAATATTTATGGGGTGTTAAATCATAGTTCATAAGACCTATTTATAGCTTTAGACCAAATATGTTGACAAAGATAAAAATATACAATAGTGCCTATAAAATTCAGTACTTCCATAGAAAAGGAAGAGATCATGTTTACCCTTTATATATTGACAGAAAAAAGAATCATAAATCTATGCGTATGAATATATCTACATAGAAAATCAAAATATTAACATATAAATACCTACAGATCTTGCAATGCCTCCACTCTCTTCTTTACTTTGTGAGGTACTGATTTAATGTACCTTGATGAGGTACCAACAAGAGTCTATAGCTTATCCTAAAACATATCATGGAAGACTTCTTAAATCTAGTGATTCCTAGAAATTTCTATAATATATAAGATTCTATCCAGCAAAGGCACTTCCAAATTTATCTCGACCCTTATAAATTTTACTTCAATTGAAAAATAAAAATTTAGTTGCATCATCTCACAGTTTGTAAACATATACAATTAGATTGAGTAGATTTCGACAATCTATAAGTTAAGCAGAGTGTGCTTCTAGATTTGATTGTGTGAGTTTTTTTAGAATCAACATTTCAGATCACACTCTGTGATCCATCATCAAGATGATAGAGAGCAAGAAAAAAGTCATCCTGATGATGGATCACTGAATGTGATCTAAAGTGTTGATGCTAAAGAAACTAAGACAATCAAATCCATAAGAGAACTTGATGGCGGGAGCGGGAGAGAAAGGGAGGGTAGGAAGGAATTTGAATTCTCATGATGGCAGTAACCATGATGCTAGAGGAATCCTGGAATATTTTGCTACAGGAAATCAATAGGCTATGGGAGGATCAACAGAGGAGGGCTCCACAAAAGATTTAGATGATGTCAAGGATCCTCCTTTCCAAGACGGTGGGCCAGAATGCTCATCTAAAGGTGCCTTGACTGATCCAAATGTTCAAGCCGTAAACAAGAGTCTTCTCAAAGGAAGTTGGTCTTCGCTATTTGGGATCAAAACATCAAGAAAATCCTGTTTTCCAAAAATCAGCAATACCTCGGATACTAGCAAGGGCTATTTTGGCATAACAATCCCTGATCCCCTTGTCGACCATACTGTTTCCTCGATGGCTCTTACTCTGGTTGGTAAGTTCATGGGGACAAGACCTAATATTGAGATTGTTAGGGAGTTTACCTATCAAAAATGGAAACTCAAGGGACAAGTATACATAGTAGCAATGCCAAAGGGGTTTTTCTCATTTGTTTTCTCAAACATGGAAGATTTATCAAAGGTGCTATGTGGAGGACCTTGGATGTTTGGAAAATCATCGTTGGCTCTTCAAAAATGGGTAATGAATCTGGATCTAAATGCAGAGATATTTGAGACCGCCCTGGTTTAGGTGAGATTACCCATTCTCCCAATGGAATATTGGCATGAGGATGTTTTTTTTGGACTAGCAAGTGCATTTCAGGAATTGCTTTCGATTGATCCGATGACGGCTGCCAGATCTAGATTAGTCTATTCCAGAATATGTGTGAACATACACCATAAGATGGATCTCCCAGAGGTCATTACTATCAAATCTAAACTGGGTAAGTACATCCAATCCATTGAATATGAATCGCTTCCTTTTGCTTGTTTTTCCTGCAAAAAATTTGGTCATTGGGCTAAACACTGCCCAATTAAAAAAACAAAGGAAAAAGAAGAAAAAAAAAGGGAACCTAAAATGATATGAAAATAGAAAAAAAATACTACTGTAAGTTCTTTAGATAATGCCAATCATGATCATCAGGAGAATTATACAAAAAATGAGAATACTAATTAGTCTGAGGTTATTCCAGCAATCCAAACTAATCCGGATCAACCTACCAATGAATCAGAAGCAATGATGTAAATAAAAAACCTTATCACTTTGAATAAAAAGAATGAGTTTGATCAAATTATCACTAAATCTTGTCAAGAACAGTGTCAGTCTAAGCTGAATGGATTAGAAGATTCTAATACTACAACCATCTTGATTAGCTCAGAAAACATTCCTCCGTCTTCAATTGGGCCTCCTATTCCCAATGTCGGAACTAGTGGGGAAATTGATCCCAATGGGACCTCTTCAGAAGATAGTGAGGATGACTCTCTTCCCCCCATTGCTGATCTGTGGGGTGAAGAAAACCCAGAGTCTTTCTTGAATTCAGATGTGGATAGTCAAGAAGCTCCTTGGTCACAGGTCAAGAACCATAAAAGCTCCAAAAAATCTTCTAGAAAAAAAGGAGACCAAAACAACAATAATTCATGTGAATCGGCCAAAAAACAAGAAAATCACATCCTAGGGGGAGTTCAAACTAGAAGACAAATAAAGGCTGATGTCAGTACTCCCAAGAGTAAGAAAGGAAGGGAATCACAAAAGAAGAAAAGAGAGCAGGAAGCAAAATAGAATATTGCAGATGGTAAACAATGTACCATCCCCAAAATATGTTCCCCAAGTCTTTAAGATGAAAGTCATCTCATGGAATATAAGAGGGCTAAATAGCCTCCATAAATAGGATGTTCTTAGGAATATGGTTAGAGATAGTAAACCTGATATTCTTCTTATTCAAGAAACTAAAATGACTAAAGAGAAACTGGAAAGAATGCATGTTTCTAAAGGTTATCAAAGTCTAGGTAGTGATTCAGATGGAGCTTCAGGAGGAATAGGGATATTCTGGAATAATAAAAATGTTGTGTGCAACTTAATTCATAGTGAAAAAAAATTCTTTTGGTTAAAATCACTTATCTTAAGGATAACTATTGCTGGAATATGATCAATGTTTATGCCCCTAACACTAGAGGTGGTAGATAGAAATATATGCAAAGACTGAAATTTCTCTGTAGTCTATTCCAAGAAACTAGCTGGATGATTATGGGAGATTTCAACACTCCACTCAAGAATGAGGAAAAAATGGGAGGGACTCTCTCCCAACTTGACAGTATTTCTGACCTTACAGAATTTATCAATGAGGAAGCTCTATTAGATATTGACTTGGAGGGAATTGACTATACCTGGTCTAATAGACGTACTGGGAAAGACTTAATTTAGGTTAAACTAGATAGAGCCCTCTTAACCAATGACTGGATGGCTAGGTATTACTGCACTCTTTTAGCCAAGCTTCGTATTGGATATGATCCCTATCCAATATCCCTAAACATCAATTAGATCTAGAGTAGAAAGAAGTTTCCCTTCATATTTGAAATAATGTGGATTGCTCACCCTAACCTAGAAGAAAAAATTGAGGAATGGTGGAATTACATGGTGGAAGGGGGAGCAATGTATAGAATGGATAAGAAACTAAACACTATTAAAAGCAATTTAAAAATATGGAACAAGGAAGTATTTGGGGATATTTTTAGTCAAAAAGGTAAGTTGTGGAATTATATAAAGGAAATTCAGAACAACATCCAAAAAGAGGGTCTCTCAGAGGAAACTAAAACCAAGGAAAACACTCTGATTGTTGATTATCATAATATTATATCCAAGGAGGAGGCATTCTGGAGACAACAATCTAGAGCTCTTTGGCTCAAGGTAGGGGAAAAAAATACTAGATTTTCTCATATGACAACTTCGAAACACAAAGGTATTAACAGGATAACTAATCTCCATTCCAAAGGCAAAACTATCTGAAAGGAGGAGGAAATCAGATCTGAAATGGTTAGATACTTCTCTGAGCTACTTGCAAAGGATAATAATTTGGATAGACCTAATTAGGAAGAAATTCTTATTGCCATCCCTAAGCTGGTAGATGAAGCTTCTAACAAGATGCTTCAATCTATCCCTTCTAATATGGAGATTAAAAATGTTGTTTTCTCTTTCGAAGGAGAAAAATCTGTGGGTCCTGATGGCTTCCCTATGATGTTCTTCCAGCAGTACTGAGATATTATTATTCAAGATGTTCAGGAAACTATAAAGGAATTCTTTGGGTCTAAGTGTCTTCTCAGGGAATTAAATGCAACTTTCTTGGTCCTGATTCCTAAGAAACCTGAAGCTAACATGGTGGAAGAATTTAGACCTATTAGCCTGTGCAACTCTCTGTACAAAATCATGTCCAAAGTTATTACATCTAGACTCCTCCAGCTACTACCAAATATTATATCCCCTCAGTAGAATGGTTGTCCCTGGGAGACAAATCCTTGATTCTATCATTGTGGCTCATGAGAATATCCATTCTCTAGAGAAGGCTAAAAAATAGGGCTTCATGATGAAACTGGACCTCTCAAAGGCTTAAAACAGAGTTGACTGACATTTTATGCAGATGGTGCTAGCCTCTTTTGGCTTTCACAAGGGGGTTATCAAAATTATTATGCAACTTGTTACTACTATCTCCTCCTCTATCATTGTTAATGGGGGATCTTCTCCCTTTTTAAAACCTTCCAGAGGCTTAAGACAAGGAGATCCTATATCTCCTATCCTCTTTGCTATTCTTGCAGAGTTCCTTGGGAGGTATATACATAAGATGGTGGAAAAAGGGGAAATAAAAGGTATTCAACCTTCCTTAGCTAGACTCATTTTCTCTCATGAGAAATTTGTGGATGACACTCTTATTATGGGAGAGTCAACAATTAAAATGGCCAAAAATATGAAGAAAGGTCTATCTATCTATACTAAGGCTACCGGTCAGCTTGTCAATTGGAATAAGAGTTCCATATTATTTATTAATACCCCTGAAAATAGACAAATGAAAATGTCTACTATTCTTGGTTGTACTATTCAAAAAATCCCCTCTTCTTACCTGGGACTGCCCCTCTACTCCAATCCTCTTGAAAATTTCTAGCACACTATTATCGATAGATATAACAAAAAATTTGCTGGTTGGAAAGGGGCGCTTCTGAACAATGCTGGAAAACTCCAACTTCTAAAATCTACCCTCCAGAACCTCCCTGTTTATGCTATGAGCTTATTTAAAATCCCCCATAAAATTGCTAATGAAATTGAAAAAATTCAGAAAAGATTCCTCTGGTCTGGGATTGAGGAAAAGAAAAGAATGAGTCTTGTGTCATGGGAAAAAGTTTGTAGACCTAAAAATCTGGGAGGTCTTGGGTTGCAAACTATTAAAAAAGTTAATAAAGCCCTCATGGCTAAACAGTTGTAGAGGATTTATGGAGACAAAAAAGAGTGGAACTCTATCATTCAAAGTAAGTATCTCTTTCTCAACAATTCTCTGAAGGACTTTATAGTGGAAGACAACAACACTAATGGTTCTTTCATTTGGAATAGTATAAAATCAACTAAAGATTTCATTGTGAAAGGAAAAAGATGGAAGCTGGGAGATGGTTGTAGAATAGATTTTTGGGATGATGAATGGATCCATTCAGTGCCTCTGTCAACTAATCAAGACTGGAAAGAAATTATTGAAAGAAGCAAAGAAGCCATTGGCACCAAAGTTACTGATTACTGGCAGGAGAGTAGCTAGAAGAACTTGGGAGATATTGATGCTAGTCTAATTTCACTCCAGCATGAGCTACAGACCTAGCACATAAAAGATAACATTGAGGACTCAGTTGTGTGGAATCCTTCTTCTGATGGGAAATACTCTGTGGCCTCTATGGTTAATATTCTTTCCGAGAGAGAGGAAAGGCCTCCTTGCTCTTTTGTTTGGTACAAAAATCTCATACCTAAAATTAACTTCTTCTATTGGCTCTTAATTTAGAACAAACCATTGACTCTTGATAACCTCACTAGGAGGGGTATATACATTGTTAATAGATGTCATCTTTGCTTTGAGAATTTTGAATCTTGTGATCATATCATGCTCCATTGTCTTTTCACTCGTAAGGTATGGGAGATCATTTTTAGAAAATGGCATATCTGCTGGTGTTTTCCTTTTGTATTGTAGGATTTTATTGCTCAATGGAGTTACCTACCTCAGAGCTTTATTGATAAAGACCTATGGTTACTCATTCCTCATCATGTCTGCTAGAGAATTTGGAAAGAGCACAACAAAAGAATTTTTAGAGAAAAGAAGGCTTCTCCTGAAGTGGTTGAAAATCAGATTTGTAGGGCGTTGGAAGAAAATTTATTTGCTTCAAAACCTGAGGGATTAGGTAAGAAGAAAAGTGACAGTAATAAAAATCGAATCAATCAAAGATCTCTGGCAACTTGGACATCACCCCTGTAGGTGGGGTACAAGCTAACTTTGACAGGGCTATAAAGGGAAATCTGGGTATCGCTGGAGGAGGTAGAGTAATCAGAGACCAGAATGATAATAGTGTTGGGGCCATTGCTTCTCCTCTGGGAACACAATCTAACCTTAGGGCCAAAGCTATGGGAGCTCTCAACATTATATTGCTGGTAGAGGATATGGGATGTGAAAAAGTTTGGCTGGAGGGAGATTCACTAAATATCATTAATAACATTAGAGGCAAGAATAAAGCTTCTTGGACCATAGAACATATCATTGCTAAGATTATTAATGTGGCTTTGAAATTTAAATATTTTTATGTTTCTCATTGTTTTTGGGAAACGAATCAAGTGGTTTATTGTCTAGCCAACATTGGAGTTAAGAAAGATATCACATGCAAGTCGCATGGGAATGAAAGAATTAATAATGAGGTGGAGTTATTACGTAGTTATGATAGGCTCAATCATAAGGCAGGTGAGGTAATTCACATTAATCATTTCGATTAATGATGATTTGATTAGGGGTACGGTGATGAAATTGCACATTGTGAAACATCAAATTACTGATGACTTAATTAAGACGCAAGGTCTCTGGGTTATCATTAAGTACTCTGTCATTGTGAAAATTGACTTTCATTTTGTGCTTAGTACTAGTATGAAACAGAGCAGTGAATGAATTTTAATTGCAGAAGAAGAAGACATGGGTGGAGATTCGAAGAGAGAAGAGCCTGCAGAGTGTAAATGGAGGCAAGAAAAAGATGTGTGGAAAAATCTTAAGAAGGGTAATGTTCATAGATATTTGAAGCGACTCCATGGAAATGACAAGGAGGTGACAAAAGCCTTTGTAAAGGGATGGGAGAATGACACTATCAATATCTTGGGAAAATCTCTCAAGCTCACTCTGGACCAGATAGCTTAAATAACATGCCTTCTGAAGGACGGGAAGCATTTTCTGAAAGATAAAAAAGAAGGAAACAAGGGCTATAAAAAATTCCCTAAGACTGACGAAGAAAGGGCTATGCTTGTGAAGGGTGACAATGATTATGTGAACTTGTCAAGTATCAAGAGAATTTGGGTGTTTGTGATTTGGGCTATCATGGAGTACTTCACATTGGACAATAGGTATTCTAAGGTTTACAATTATCATTTTTGTTATGGTAAACTATTTTCATCATAATATTAGGGTTTGTTTTCCCTTCTTTCTCTTAAGCTCACTCAACCAGAGCATCAATGACCATAGGAGTAAGTCTTCCCCTGTGTTACATGAGGGATTAATCCTATTGATTACTGACTATGTCAAGAACCATATCCCCAACCCCGTTCCAAAAAGTAATGTGAATACTAAGCGGAAAAATATGGAGCAGTCTAAGGGTAAGAGCCCTAGTAAGGAAATTGTTAAAAAAATCTGCAAAAACCCTATTGAAGCGGATATTTCTCTATCAATTTACGATGATATTGAGGGAATGAAAATGGATGATGAACAAGAAATTGTGTCATCTGAGGATGAGGGTTTTACTAGGAAGTTTCATAAAAATAAGGACATGATGCCCAGTGTGTCTTCGAGTGGTAAAGATGCTCTCGAGGAGACCCAGAATCTGGAGAAAAAAAATTTGGAGGATATAAGGGAAGAAATTTACAATGTGATTGACACCCACATTGAAGACCACATTGTTAAGTAGGATGGTGATGAGGATCAGAAGTAGGACACTTTGGAGTCTCAAAGGGAGTTGAGGGATACTAAAACCCATATTGAGGATCACTGAAGATGGGGAAGACCAGATTCAAGACTCTCAGGATCACCATAAGGAAACAAGGGATTTGGAGAATGACAAAGGAAAAATGGAGAATACTGAGGAGGATATCATCCTTGACAAGGAAACAAAGAAAAATTAGAAAAATAACATTGACAGTGAGAAGCCTGATGACAACGGGGATAACTTGAAAGGTGACCCAAAATACAATAACGTCTATAACAAGAGGAGCCTTGAGGATGATCTTTGTGATAGACATGTCAATATCAAAAGGGTGGAAACTATTTATTTTCTACAAATGGAAGGTAAAAAAGAAGAGAATAGCATAACATGGATAAGTGGATTCATGACAACATAAAGGAGATCAAAGATAATTATAAGAATCTGGAGAATAGGACTGCATTGCTGGAGGAAATTGTTGATAAAATGTGCAATGATGCGACTATGTATCAATAGGGGAATAATGTTTTTGATAAGGTAAACAATATGGATACCAAGATTAGTACTTTGGTTGATAACAAGCTCAGAAACATTAATGATAAGATTAACAACAAGGTTCTCATTAAAAATCTTACTGTTGTTAGAAAAATGGGTATGAATAATTCCCTAGATAATCTGAAATCATTATATACCCTTCTGGATTGTAATGACAGTGACAAGGCTAGGTAGGAGGAAGATAGCCCTCAGAAAGTGCAAACTTTAGGCCCAAGATCTAGGAATTGTTCCAGTACTAAAAAGAAAACCCAAGTCCAAACTCAAGATATCAAGAAATTACGGGACTTGATCCAAAGTATGGAGCTGCAGATGGTTGAAGTTCAGATGCTGGAGGATCAGCTGGAAGCTGTTTAGTTTGGGGTGATGGAAGTTTTTTTGGCTTTTCGTCTACTAGGAGCTTGTTTTAGTTTTCTATTTTGAAATTGTGTAATGTAATCTTCTGTTAAATATGGGGTTTAGCCCTCTTTCAGTTTTCTGTCTCTTTTTATAGCTAGTTATTTTCTTGTCCTTCGTTGTCTAACTTTTGATATTTTGTAAAGGGTTTTAGGGCCCCTTCAAAACCTACTGTTACCTTAATCAAAAACATATAAAAAATCAGATTTTTGATGGACATATTGCACAGAAAAATATCATATGCATGGATAGAGGTACACAGAAAATTAATAAAATCAGTGAATTCCAGTTTCTAGATTATTGGAAGGTCTGATTCATAAATTTGTTTTGATGATATAATATTGGAAAGTTTCCATGTGAAAGTGATATGCTGAAAGTGTAAATCATTTATTTCTTAAATGATAAATCAACATAAGCTAGATATTTCACTTGTTCAATTGATAATCACACTACTTGCAAAGAAATAAGTTTCTTTCTATGACATATTAGATTGATTAGTAAATATAAAATCACCTATGTTGGTTATATAATATATATTGGTAAGTGTTTAGAAGCACATTACTAATTTCACTTGACTTCGTCATCTATCATGTTAAGCACACACTTTTTAGCAGCTGTGATATGATTTATTAAATTTTGCATTAGATATATAAATTGTCTTGTTTATTTATCATCCATGTTTTATATTTCTCACAACATACTATCTATTTATCATGTTGACAATGACTATATGAATACTTGCACGTAGATAACCAATAGTAATATAAAGTCTTTAAATGGTAACACAAGTCTGTAAACAATTACAACAAATAACTCACACTTTAATGAAAAGAATCATATTTGTTACTCTGTCAAGCTGATACAAAGACCATTTATTCTCATTAACAATAAGCATAAGAGAATATGAGACATGATACTTAGTTTCCAACCCATGGAATGAGCTCTTTTATAAAATGTACCACCCACTAGCGAACTATCTCTCACCACAATCAATGCAACAAGAACATCTTCCAGTGCAATTTCAATAATCAAATGTTAATGACTAAATAACTAATTTGAAAGACAACCATATTTGATAATATATCAAAAATTACCATGACTCAGCAACATTATTGCTCATGTCATTTTGAACAAAAAACAAATTCAAATTCAAACCTTGAAGAAATAGAAAGACTAACAAAACAAACCTTCACTTGGTTGTTATAATATATATTGAGAGTATCCTATTTGGTGACAAAAGTGCTTATGTTGTGTCGTAATTTTTCTAAATTTAAATAGGGCTTTCTTATAATGTTGCTGATGAATTAAAGAAAGTTTTAAGTACTTATTCCTATTTCAAACAAGCATCTCAATCAATGTTTAACTTAACTAAATTGCATTATATATTTGCCTTAAAAGGCTCTAACTTATTTCTCACCTCCCCCCTCCAAAAAGAGAGAAAACAATGGTTTGAATTGAAAATTTTGTTTCGAAAGATGCTTTGCAAATACAATATTTCTTTACTAATTGACCATTAATAAAATCACTATCATATCTTTGTAGCAGTCCATTAATAAAATATCTTTCTCCTATTGTTACCATGATATCTTCTCACTATTTTGATCCCTTTTTACACAGTATTGGCAATATTTTTTCCTTATATATGTCAGTGGTCTTTATTATGATAGTAGCATTGTCCTAGTTTCTCCCTTGTCATTTAAGACAGTGATGTCTCTTTTATGATTGTCCTAGTAATTTCTTTGTGAAAGTGAATATTGTTTTCACTATTATCACATTGACATTTATAAGGGTGCTATTCATCTATGATCAATGTGGTTCTTCTATGTAGCAATGAGACCTTCATTGTTGTAGACTGTGTTTTACAATCTTATCTTTGCACCTCTACTACATGGATTTGACAGTAACCTTCATTGTGTTGGGGCTGTACTTTCATGGTTTGTAACTTATTATTGTTTCATGCTAAGTGATCCTCCATGTTTGATGTTCATTGTTAATCTTTATGGAAGCACAAAAAAATTCTCTTACTTTCAAACATTTATTTGATGTATGCTTTATCATTGTTATAAAAATCCACTTCATATTTATTTGAATCACTATTTGAGACATTGAGTATCACTATTTTGGAATGCACATTATATCATTCTTATCAAACATTGACTGAATCCACATGTTTTTTGTCATTGTGGCATATTATTTCAATACCCCTGATCTCTTATTGTTCTTCTCATCATAACAATATTGTGGGTGTCTTTTCACTGTTCTTGCATGGGAAAATAACTATCCTTGTGCTTCTAAATTATGTTTTCTTCATGGTTTCTATTTTTTAACCTCAACACTTTCATCTATTCTCCTTGCCAAAGTAAACCTTGACTCTATTCCTTACTCTAGTCTTCATTATGCCTTACCTTTATTGTACAGATTTTACATCAATAGCTCTGTCTCTACATCTTGTTTGGAAATATTATCATGGCATCTATAACACTATTTTTTAAACTCATTTTTCAATTCTCTAGAATATAATCATTGCCTAGGCATGACTGTTCCCATTTTCTTCTTGCCACTTTTACATCTCCATTCACTATTTTACCATTTGGGTACTACTGTTGCTTGAGTTTTCTTTTGTCTTCACAATTTCAATGCTCTCTTCTAGTCACATGACATATACACTATGTACATGGACCCCTTTTTTTATCATTACACTTCTTGGTGAATGTGTTTTGACATTGATAAAAATTCCTTTAATCCTAAATCTACTCTTTCACTATCTATAATAGTGATGTAACATATGATCATGCTCGGAACTCTTCCTTTGAATACATTGAATAATCCTTTGCAACCTACCTTTTATATCCTAGATGGAAGTTAAAAATAAAATAATATAAATGCTTCTTTCTATGGTTTTCCTGAATTTCATTGGTTTCTTGACATCCCTCTATCTATATATATGATGATTCTTGGTATTTTTTCTATGTTTTCCTCTTCTCTATTTGTGCTTTGATCCCCTATTGGTGTTTGAGGGTGCATATTTTTTAAAAAAACATGAAATACTATAGGGTTGTGATTTAAAAGCTTCAAGATAGATAATGGAAACCATGATAAAGATCATGCCTCTTCCAAGGTGAGCCATGGTCAACAAAAAAATTAAGGATTTTTGAGAAACCATGGTTCCCTACATTCAACCCAAGAAAAAATCCCACATCTCCCTAGTGAATATTACCAAGATAACTCTATTAGGATACTAGGTGATGGTATCTTAAAAAAGCAACTAATTACACTCAATTCCATGTTAACATGTAATTGGAGAAGCTATTACAAACAATTTTGTTGTACATGGAAGGAATCAAATAGGAATAAATAATAGAGAAAAAACTACCAGCTAATAAGTAAAATACAAGAATATTTTTGTCAGATGTCAAATCTGCCATCAACATGGCCATCTAGCTTGAGTTTGAATTGGATAATTAATTACAAAAAAATGTGGTTGCACGAGGAGGGATTGAATAAGAATTACCAACAGAGAAGAAAGTACAAGATAAAATTTGAAAAATTAAAACACGAGAACATAACCTTCAAATGTCAAACCATGACCATTGTCTCACTTACAAGACCAAGAACATAAGAAACTGGAAGATAATAAGTAAAACAAGAAGAGAATAGCACAGTTCTAGGGAAGAGACTAGGGGAATCATGTCTTGGTTGTCTAAACAAATTTACCCAACTAACATAGAGGACCAGGTGGATGTTGAAATCCAAAGTGGCTACATAAGAAAAGGTAAGCCAACAATTTAGTCGGCCAAAGAGGTAATCATAGGAGGATGAAAAAGGAATCACCAAAGGGAGTTGAAGAAAATCAAAACCACTTAGTCAAATTATTGTATAAGCATTAGAGGAAGAAAACAAATCACATATTTTGTAATCTTTCTGAAATTAATTCATGGTTATTTTTTTACTACAAATTTATCTTTTATTATTGTTATTCCTTCTATTTTGTTATTGAGGTGTTCTTGATCTGATTGTGTATTAGCATTTTGATTCTCATTATATATTGTGTGGCACATATGATACTCTCACATTTATTTGACAATGTTCTTTACACACCAACCCACAAGAATTGCAACCTCAAATGGAGACACCAATCCACAATTACATTTATTGAGAATCAAAGGTTTTGCAGATAAATCTTGTAAAGCTAAAAAATCATGAAGTATGAATTTTTATGATTTGGATTTCTTTTTTTTGGCAATATGTATGGTTTTCCTGAGTATTGTTCAATTTTTTAGATTTTTGGAGACATTTTCTAGTGCTGGTCATATTATTCCAGCTACCTTAAGATTCACAATTTTTCTCAAATCTCGAAAAGTAATACATATAGTATTTTGGGTATTGTTTCAAAGGTTTTTGTATGGATAGGAAAAGAGGATGAATTTATAACATATGGGTTTTGGTTTGGCATTTATTTTTCTAGCTCAAGTCACCACTTGTAGTTAGCCTAACCCTGGTTTGGCATGTGTAGAGTTTTAGGGTGATTAGTTTGCATTCTTCATGTCTGAATCTCTTCATTATGAGGTTTCTAGAGTAGGAGTGGTTACAATAAGGTGTTTTCAAGTTTTTTGGAGTATATTTTAAGGTGATTTAAGATATTTGTCCAATTACTAAATGCAGCATTCAACTACAACAGTGTGTCTTATAAGAGTTATGAGTATTAGCCAATGAAAAAAGAAAATTACTTTTTGTTTAATATTTATTTCTGGTTTTAGAGACCTATTTGCAAGTTTAGCAACCTCTTGGAGGACATATTTTAGCAACTTGAAGACCTTGATAAGTCACTGTGAAAGACAATCCTAAAATCTACCTCTGTATCAAACCTGTAATGACTGTTTGCGATACAATTAAGAGGTATTAGTTAGTATTATTTTTTCCAATACTTGTATCCTTCTATGAATGTATGAAATAAATTAGACCAGTTATTTGTAAGCATTTCTATTCATATGTCATGCCCCAAAATTTGGGCACTTAAACCTTAATCTCATTGAACATATATTTCTCTTTAATCATGTTAAGTTAACTCAAAGAGATATAGTCTTTTCTTTCCTTAATACACCTTTAAAAATTTCATAAATTAAATTAATTGAAATTTTATTATATATCAACAATATTAATTAATGATATAGTCCTAAGATTTTCTTATCACTTTAATACAACATTAGTAAGACTAATTCTGGAGTAGCCAATAAAGCAATTATTGATAGTATATAGAACAAGTTTTCTCTTTTTATTACAAGGAAGTAGTGAATACAATTCTTTCAAAATACATGTGCCTTATAACAAGGGGATTACAAATTTCCAATTTCTTTTAAACATTTCAAGGAAAAACTTTAAACCAGAAAGTGACTTTGAGAATGGAAATACAACCAAGACACCAAGACTTCGGCTATACTTTCAAAAAATTTCTTTGAACCTGCAAGAACATCAAGATTGACCATGGAGGCTCACCTCCCAACCTATGCCTTTGCAAGGCCACCCCCGAGATAGGGGATCTAGAAATGAATCGGGATACATACACACATAACAATTACCATGAATCTGAGAACATGAACACAAGAAAATACCCAATACCCAAGGATATACATAGGTCTCCAAAAGACCTAAAATAAAGGGGTGAAAGAGGACTACCACAAGAGGAGAAAGCCAAAAATAAAAAATGCGTACACTAGGAATAGGCCACACATGGGCTCAACATTCCTAAGTACCACATATATCATCTTGTTCCATGGCCACACATGGACTCATGAAAAAATTTCTACCCTTCCTCCATGCCCTACGGAAAAAACTGGAGTAAATTTACCCTTCTTTCACAAAACAAGTAAGCCTTCCAATTTTTCTTATGAACCCCACATTCGTTTGGGGATTCTTGGCATCATGGGCACCCATATACCCATGTACATCCCTCCACACATGGGACACTCTACAATACTTGGGTAGATCACTAACTTTCACCCCATCAAGGTTACCCAACCCTCCCAAGGGTGAATATGCCTTGAAGAACCCCATATGCAAGAAATCACAAAATAAAATACATGACTCAACACATAAACTCCATGAAAACCCATGAAGCTGAAAACACTAACATAAAATTAAATCATGGATATCTCAAGCTTGTACAAATGCAAACAATAACTTCTCCTAACTATGCTAATAATGAAACTCACCTCAAATCCAAGCTATGGTAAATACAAGGTGGTTTGTGAAGAGATTCTCCTTCTCATCCTTCCTCCTTCTCTCAAGTCTTAATCCTAAAAATGAATCAGTCTCTAAAAGTAAAGAGTGGGTGTGTACCCAAACTCCCTCTAAACCCTTCCTTATATAGGCCTCCTTCCTAAAATATCAGGAATCATAAATGGAGGGGAGACCCTAATCCGTCTAATCTCCCCACTTGCCTTCTCCATAAATGGAGTTAAATTCTTGCAAGGAAAGAATTTATGGCTTAACCAAAGTCTTACAACTCTTCAAATTCGCCACTTCAAAAAATGGAGACTTTAGGGGAGTCATAAATGAATTTTAAGACTCTGAATGGGCTGAAAATGACCCCTAACCCCTAAGGTACCAAGTGGGGTACTTAGTTTTGACCCTAGATACTCCTTAAGAGTCCAAATGACCCTCCTTAACTCCACCCAAGGTTAACTCTCGAAAATCCAATCCTCAAGACTCAATCTAATCTCTCTTGACTAATGCTTATCTCAATCTTATCTTCCTAAACCTTAAGGTAAGCATAGGGACTATACTAAGTAACTCCTGGGTAAAGTTAAGCCTATGCTAGTCAAATTCACTAGCCATGCCAACACATAAAGTGCACATATGTCAAGTGACACAACAAATTCACATGAGCATGACTTATTACACATTTAATCAATTAAATAAAATACAATCATACACCACACTTTTATGAATAAAAATACAATACAATGAGGTCCATGTCTCTTTTTATAGACAGGGCCTTAGCATCATGATTTTCACATAGGTCCATTCCTGAATCCCCGATCAGTACCATGGTCAATTTTCCTACACACTCATTGTACACATTAGTAGGTTCAATAAATCGACACATAAACATAGAAGAGAACATAATGTAAGTAGAACACACATTCACTCACATTTGTATAAATGATTTATTAACAATATATGCATCTAATCCATATGTATAAACATAACTCTTAATAAATCTACATAATGATATTATCTAACATCTACTTACTAATCCAATATACTAAACCATCAAAACTAGGTCCTAAAAAGAATTCTACATCACTCACATAAAGTATCTAGTAGATTCCCTGATTACATAATCAGGTGTTGTATACAAGAAAAGGATTCAATAGATCCATAAGGTAATATGTGTCCCAATAGTCCAACTATAACAAAATTTGCATAGAAAAGAGAACATATAAATGAGAAATAGTGCTAAGCTTATGTTGGACTGGGTAGGCCTCACATTATACTTGCAAAGGCATTTGTATGTCAAACTATTTCAACAAAAAAATTAGGGGGGTATATTACATCGTGCTGGCAATAATGAATACTAATAATCTTGTTAAAATATCCAAATACAAGGAGCAACAATAAACATGATGAAACCATCCAAACCTCGTTCTTTATCTTTAACTATACTCTGGACCTTCATAAATCAACAAAATACATGAGAAATACTCAACACAATACTTGTTGGAAACACTGCGAGGGGGGGGGGGGGGGAANGAGGGGGGGGGGGGGTGAATCAGTGTTTGTCTATTAATTACTTTTCAACAAATTAAACATAAATCAAGCATACATAGAATGAATCTTAACATAAGAACTCATAACACATGATATGATTATGGGGAAACCTTGATCAGAGGAAAACCCCGATGGGAATTAGTACCCACAAATATTGTACTAGGTGTAATGAACCTGTTAAAGTTCCTTTGCCTTGTTAGAAGCAGTCTTTACAATATGAGTACAATGACCTGGTTAAAGGTCTGAACCTGTTAGGAGTCTTTTATAAAACCCTATTAAAGGTATATGGCTCACTGCCCAATAGGATGAAGGCTACAACCTTCTAAAAGTTGATATACACTATATCAAAAGTGAACTGCTATGATGACACTGTTGTCTGATCAGTTCCATGTATGTGTGAATGCTTTTACTCTCTTAAAGAGCTATATCATATACTGACTTTATTATATTTCTCTTTTGTATCTTCCTCTTACATAATAATCGACACTTGTAACATAACTTTACATTACATACTTATATGTTCATATCCAAATAGGCGCGACCTAAAACAAGACTCTAGTCGGCCCTAAAACAAAATACACAATGCTTCTAAACAATTTGGCTTAAGCGTGTTTACTACAATGTTAATTACATCATTACAAACATATAACCAAAGGTGCTTAGCCATTACATTACAAAATAATTCACGCTGTTCAAAACACTAGTCGGCTTCCAAGCTCTGTCTTCTGGACTGCTGGTCTACTGATCTTCCTGTAACTTTGTCATACTATTGTTCCATACTATGTGTGTTTGGATGTAGCATGTACACATGTCATACAATATATATCTGAACATGCATAAGCTCATTTGATCTCTCGCACGTGCGCTGATGTGCTGATCGCTGAGTATCTCTGTCTGCCCTATTTTCCATAGTTAGTCATTTTATCTTTTAAGACAGAAACTAAACATGACTTTGTTTCCATGATGAAAACAAAAAATGAGTCATGCATCCTTAGGAATTCAACTTGCCAAAAATATCCCCCTTTGTCATTTATGGCAACAAAGGAATGTGGCCAAGTTACTCAAAATGACTTAACACAAAAGTGATTGTATATCATAACATCTTATTGATATATACATATACTTCTCCACATATACACATTCTATATTACTCCCCCTTTTAAATTAATGACAAAGGTGTACACAAACTTGTAAGTCTTCAACATACTTACTCCATGTAAACTTCAGGTTACACAATTTGAAGAGATTGGATCTCTTTTTGCCAAAATACTTTCATTGCATCTACTATCTGAAGATGCGCGCATAGGGCATAAGTTAGTTTCTCCATTTTCATCAGATCCATGCAAGGACCTTGATCATATGTCACCATGGTGTCATCAATTTGTTTGATGTTTTCATTAAGGACTGCTAGAGATGGCGCAAGTGCATTTCTCAACTGGGTTTGTCTTATTCTTATCTTGCTGGTTTCCAATTTCGCCTTCTCAATTTTATCCAGTTGTCCTTGATAGACATTATTGCAAATTTTCATGTCTTGCATGGATGTTTCAACTAATTTTCTGATGCTATCCACCATGATCTCTACCTTTTCTTCCCTTTTAATGTGCTCAGAGGTGAACTTGACTCTATCCATGCAATTAGCTATTAATTTCTTGCCTTTAGCTACTAAATCTTTCAGTATGGATTGCCCAATCTTTAAGGATTTTATGTCCAAGGTAAAGTTATTTACCAATTCATTCAGTCTCTCCTTCTTATATTCATCTTCAACAAACTTAGTAGCTGAATCTACTAGGCTTGTAAAATGTGTTTTGAAGTTTGTCAAAATGTTGTCCACATCTTCAACTGATTGGACTTTGGCTACTTTCTGATCAGCAGGCACTAAGTCATTCAATATGTTT
>MU228338.1:1584514-1655676 GCA_018584345.1 Thuja plicata
CTAATACTCTGCAAAGAGCATAGGCATTGTACTTGATATAAAAGTACAGGTCCTTGTAAAAATATGGGTAGGCTCCAGTCTGAGGACTTATATGATCTCTTATTTCTTGTGGCATGTGCTTCTTCAATAAGCCCCTAGCAACACCAGGCTTATTGCTATATCTCTTCTCTTGCTTTTTCATGTCAATTTTGGTTGACATGGTGCTAAATAGGCCAAATGCTTGCATAAAAGAATTTCTGTTTAGGACAAGAAAATTAGTGCCATCTTCTCTTTTGATGGTCTTTGTGAGTACATCATAGTGGTTAGCCAGTTCCATAAATAGGTCAACATCAAGGAAAACATCAGGTACTAATAACCTACCCAGTCCAGATATCCAAGGGTTTGACACAGGGATAGGCTTATCAGAATTCTTATAAAAGTAAGTAAACAAAGAATAACCTGTTGTTCCTGGGGTCACTGCATCCCTGATGTCCTTGAAGTCATCTTTGAAAACACCAGCATCAATCTTTCTATTCTGAGTGGACCCTGGCAGCAGTTGCAGAAATTCATCAGAGAAGCTAGGTTTTCCTTTAGGATCATCTCCACTGCCTCCACTAGTAGACGCCATGCTCATAGCGGTACTCATGTTTGTCAGTACTTCGAATCTCTATCTGAATGATATATCTAAGCACAACTCTCTGTAATTCTTAGAAATCTTGATCACCCTAGAACACTGCAATAGCTCTGAAATATCACCTTTTTGCTCTAAAACAATAACTTTGCTCTGAGATCTAAAAATACGGTGAACATGAATGAATGCACACCCTTGTTTATAGCCAAAGGATTCAGAGTACATGGCTCAAAATTGAGAAACGTCAGTTCTGCCATTAATTCGATATGCCATGAAACGTTCAAAAACCTAGCCGTAGTCGCGAGAGGTGACAGAAAATCAAATTTAAATCATGAATAATTTGGCGCAATGATAAAATGGTTAAGACAGCTAACATGGCACTCTCTGATTCGTCCTCTGTCATCAATCTCAGCTACCTTTTGTACACAGTAATAAAAAATTCTTGTATCTGATTAGCCGTTGGGTGATCTTCTCTGTCACGTCCTCCACTTGGCGCCGCTTTTGTAGATCCTGTTATCAGGCGACCTCGCGACCTCATTAAGTCTCTTTGTCGTGAGCACTTTTCTTTAACCATGGTTTACTCTTCAGACTTGGCGACAATGTAACTCTTTTACCTCGGCTGACCCAAGTCTCTCTAGCGATCAGGCGACTATACAAAAATCTAAGTCGCGGGGAGTTAACCTTAACTCATCCATCTTCTCCAGACTTGGCGACAAACCCTTGCTTTTTAACTTTTCATAGTAATCGCTAAGTCACTAGATGTTCATTTCTCTTTTCTAGATTACACGACAACCTTTAGTCGCTGAGTCGGGTGATAAGATCAATTTAACCTTATTATATAGCAGATGCCCTTTTCTGTTTACAGCGACCTCGCGAGATACCTTAATCGCTTAGTCGGAAGGACTTTTTCCCTGGGGCACTTTTATCACCAGACTACGCGACCTCCGTCAGATCTTTTTACTTCTTCATCGCACAGCTGTCGCTAAATCGCCTTAGAATTTCATAAACCCTAAAATCATCAGGAGACCTCACGACTAAGGGTAAACATACCTTAGTCTTGTTATCACGTGATCCTCTTCCTTCTTCTAGCGATCACACGACAACCACTAGTGTCGTGACAGATGTCATCTATTCTTTGGTCCACTTAACACATTCTGAAAACTTGAGTAACTGCCCTGATCTGGCGACATCCCGACTGAGGGAAATCTCTTAGCATGAAACCGTTAGTCGCTGAGTCGTGACTGTTATCCATTAACCACCAATTATCATGAGACCACGCGACTGAAGAAAAGCCTTAACTGTTTGACCGAGCTGATCTAGCGACCATGCGACATGAAGTGAATCGCAAAGTCGGGAGACATTTCTTTGACTTGCCATTTCTTCTCGCGATCACCCGACTGAGGCGGGTCCCATTCATTTTTAAAAGGTCATAACATGATATCAAGCGACAACCCGACTAAAAGGAAATCACTAAGTCTCGATACACTGAGAGAATATTCTATTTCTTAACGAGACTACGCGACACAAGGCAAAAGCGAAGTCGGGGAATGATTTAGCATATTGGATTCGGGTTATGCGATCAAGCGACTCAACTTAAAGCACATGTCTTAAGTGACTGAAAAAGGTAATGATAAAATACAAGACATGGCTGAGGTTTTAAACATGCATCATTTAACACTTGGTTGCTAGGGTTTTCAGGGTTTTGACAATTTGGCAAGGAATAAGCATGAAAACCTGAAAATTTTACAGAGAGCAAGGCAAAGAACAAGGCGTAGCAGCAAAAACAGGAAATACAACCAACAGGTCAAACTTTGTGAAATGACCCATAGAAGGGTAAATGTGTTTTAAAAATTCCTTGAATTTCCATCATGACATGTTTTGAGGGTTTTCACAAAGTTGTGGGGTTGTTTATAAAAAAATGCAAAGATTGCATAAAAGATGTAAAAAGTGCAATATTGCAAAATTACAATTTTGCAAATGTTGCACCAAAATTTGTCATAGTTAGGTGGTCAATTTTTTAAGTTGGTTGTGGAAGTTAGAAACCATCAAAAATCAAATAAAAAACTTGTAGTTTTCTAATGAGTACATGGTATTCAAGTTGGGATTTTGGAGAAGTCACAATCCTTAGACCTTGGACTGTCACCAATCTGCAGAAATGTGGTGATAGTCAAGAGGATTTCAATTTTTTTGTATGGAGGATCCATCATGTAACAATGCTAGGAAGGAAAGGAGGAATATCATCAAATTCTTGTAATGTTTTGTAACCTTAAGAATTCAATAAAGGAACTATTCTTTGTACATCTTTACTGTCTTTTGCTTTCGGTCACAGTTTTGTTGTTACAGAGTACTTTAAGGAATGGAAATGGATTGAATAACCTTTGTTTATGATTTGGAAATTTTTAATGATGAACTAACTTTTTCTTAAATCATGTTATAAGTTTTTCCAATAATAATCCAAGATCCATGAAGTTTAGTCAAAACAGGTTCTAAACCCTCAATTCTGGATTGATTGTAAAGGTTTGCTCATATATTTAGAAGTATCCATTATAAATTTCTATAAATATGGTATTTTATAGTTCATTCTCCATTCTATAAAATGAATCCAATTTGGGTTGAAATGGATTTGTGTAACATCAGCAAAGTGATGCCCTAGCAGACTATGATACTCAAGCTCCAGAGTTTTGACAGTAATTCTAAACTGTTTGACTATCTATGATCTTTACAAGGTTTTTGGTTGTGTTTTATAGACCCAAATAAATTTTTATACCCCAAGGGAATGTTTATAAATGAATGAATATTTTTTACTGAATAATGTGTAAGGAAATATTGCAGAAACAATTTCATTATCAAACCCAAAAACCAGTGACAGGATAAGTTTCATATTAAAGGAATGGCATGCTAGATTTTGATGGTTTGTGTCAGTGAAAGGAGTCTTTGGAATGTACCAAATAATTTGTTAAACCATGTGTAACAGTGCCAAGGTAAATATTGGACTTGTGTTGGGACTATCCTAACAATGTTGACAGTTTTTGATGTTTGTGTCCAAGAATTGGGAGAAGGTAATTCCAGAGCATCCGAGGTTGAGTACAAAATATATGAAATATATTGAAGCTATAGCTAAGAGTGTATGATTTTATGGATAGTACAGACATAGTTATGATTTATTTACAAGAGACAGTGCAAGCCGACATAACATTGTTAAGAAGTTGTCAATGTTGTCATATATAGTTCACTGTTTAGAGATGTTATTTGCCTCTAACAAGATTGTTCATTTGTTGAAAGGAGATTGGATCATTAGGATCCTAGATATTGATGAGTTTCTATTTATCTCCCTGCATTGAGATTAGATCATCAGGATCCTTAGGGATTGATGAGTTTTTCCAGTTATCTCTCTACACCGAGTGGTATTAAAGCTAGAAATTCTTGAGTGTGTGGGTAGACCTCCAAGGAAAAAAATACACACCAAAACCTAGCCCTATGTTATGGTTATTTTATTCTTGCTGATGAGTTTGTGGTTGTAGGTGCTGGTCCACTAGCTGTAGGTGGTAGATGTGGAGATTTCTTAGATTTCCAGAAGACCTAGGGAGAGAGGCAGAGAAAGGACTCTTGGGTGGGGAAAGGTAGTTAGTTTGGTGCACCTTGGAGAGAAGCCATATGTACTCCACTGATGGGAGTTTCAGCTTGAAGACATGGTGAAGAAGACAAAGAGGCAAGGATACACATAAAGATAAATAAGAAACCAAAGTTCAAGATGCAATTTGTAGTCAAAGTTTTTTGTAAGTTATTGCATTCACTTTTCCAAGAGACCTGGAAATATTTCAAGGTCGGTAGTATGGTGCAGGGGCACCTAATACAGAAGGTCAAAAGAGTCATTAAGAGTAAAAGATGTTTTAAGTCATTGTGATCACTTTGTATAAATGTATTGATTCATGTTGAATTCATTTATAAAGGTCAGATCAAGAATTGTAATGAAGTTACAAAAGTTGTCAACAAGGTCCTAGATAGGTCTAGGAGGTCAAAATTTGTGAAACGACCCATAGAAGGGTAAATGTGTTGCTAAAAGTCCATGAATGTCCATCCTGACATGTTTTGAGGGTTGTTACAAAGTTGTGGGGTTGTTTATAATAAAAATGCAAATATTGCATAAAAGATGTAAAAAGTGCAATTTTGCAAATGTTACACCAAAAGTTGTCATAGTTAGGTGGTCAGTTTTTAAAGTTGGTTGTGGAAGTTATAAACCACCAAAAATCATATAAAACACTTGTGGTGTTCGAATGAGGGCATGGTATTCAAGTTGGGCTTTTGGAGAAGTCACAATCCTTAGACCTTGGACTGTTACCAATCTGCAGACATGTGGTGATAGTCAAGAGGATTTAAAAGGTTTTGTATGGAGGATCCACCATGTAAAAATGATAGGAAGGAAAGGAGGAATATCATCAAAGTCTTGCAATGTTTTGTAACCTTAAGAAATCATTGAAGGAATTGTTCTTTGTACATATTTACTGTCTTTTGCTTCCAGTCATAGTTTTGCTGTTACAGAGTACTTTAAGGAATGGAAATGGATTGAATAACCTTTTTTTATGATTTAGAAATGTTTAATGATGAACTATATTTGTCTTAAATCATGTTATAATATTTTACAATAAGAATCCAAGAAGCTCCATGAAGTTTAGTCAAAATGAGTTCCAAACCCTCAATTCTGGATTGATTGTAAAGGTTTGCTCATATATTTAGAATTATCCATTAGAAAATTATATAACTATGGTATTTTTTTAGTTCATTATCCATTCTTTAAAATGAATCCATTTTGGTTTGAAATAGATTTGTGTAACATGAGCAAAGTGATGCCCTAGCCGACTGTGATAGTCAAATTCTAGAGTTTTGACAATAATTCTAAACTGTTTGAGTATTTGTGATCTTTACAAGATTTGTGGTTGTATTTTATAGACCCAAAGAATGTTTCAGACCCCAAGGGAATGTTTATAAATGAATGGATAATTGGTAATGAAGATTGTGTAAGTAAATAGTGCGGAAATAGTTTCATTGTCAAACCCGAAAATGAGAGACAGGGTAAGTTTTAGATTAAAGGACTGGCATGTTGGATTTTGATGGTTTGTGTTAGTGAAAGGAATATTTGGAATGTACCAAATAATTTGTTAAACCATACATAAAAGTGCTAAGGTTGATATTGGACTTGTGATGGTACTGTCCTAACAATGTTGACCATTTTTTATGTTTGTGTCCGAGACTTGGGAGAAGGTAATTCCAAAGCATGCAAGCTTGAGTACAACATTTATGAAATATATTGAAGCTTCATCTAAGATTGCATGATTATACATACAATAGAGACAAATTTATGATTGATTTACTAGAGACAATGCAATCCAACAGAACATTCTTAAGAGTTGTCAATGTTGTCATATATAGTTCACTATTTAGAGATGTTATTTGCCTCTGAAAAGATTGTTCATTTTTTGAAAGGAGATTGGATCATCATGATACTAGAGATTGATGAGTTTCTAGTTATCTCCCTGCATTAAGATTGGATCATCAGGATCCTTAGGAATTGATGAGTTTTTCCAGTTATCTCTCTGCACCAAATTTTCTCTATAAGATTTTCCGTAAACTAAATAATGTCCAAGCAATTTTATTTTTGAACATCTCTAATCTCTTTAGAAAAAATAAATTTTTATTAAGAATGTATTCAAATATTTGAAACAAAAAATCTTTTTTTATTACTTTTTATATTGTCTTAGTAATTATTATGTGAAATTCATTCAACATTTAGAGATCTATTAATGTAGATTAGATAGGTAGCTCAATAATCAAAGACCCACTAGTGACTATTTTTCTATTGGAACACAACTAAGTTTGATTAATAAAAGCTAGCTTATATAGTTAAGATCCTATTTATTTAGTCATTTATTTGGTAGCTTATTTAGTAGTTTATTTAGTCAGTTGTATTTATTCATTTATTTGGTAGTTTATTTAGTAATTTATTTAGTCATTTATTTGGTACTTTATTTGGTAGTTTATTTAGTCACTTTTATTTGGTTTACCTTATGATTTTACCTGGTGACTAAATTAGTCAATTATTTAGTCATCTATACTTGTAAGATGATCCATTTTAGTCACGTGGCCAAAAAATTTAGTGGTGTGACTAAAATTATTAGTCACATAGTCGCATATTTGCAAAAATATACTAGTGCACTATCAATGAGCCATTCAAATTTCTTTTCAACATGCGAGACTAGAGATTTTTCTTCATGAATAGGTTTGTCATCTTTAATAGCAATAAATCCAATTTCATTCCCATAATTCACAAAATCATCATCAGACACACCTTCACTAGCATAGTTACATTCCTCATCCTTGGAGTAATTAGACTTGTAAAACTTAGGCTTATGCTTAGGAACCCTTGTAGGACATCTAGATGCAAAATGACCAATCTTATTACAAGAAAAACATTTTGGGGGTAATTTTCCTTCAAACTTACCCTTACCTTTTCTTTCCCTTTTTTCTATTAGAGACACAAGTTTTTCCACTTTCCTTTCTTCTTCTTTAATATGTGCCCAATCATCAACATATTCTCCAAGATCTTCATGTCTATTGTTAGATTTCACAATGCTTGATAAAGTCCTTTTATCATTATGAATAGTAGGGCTTTGAATGTAGACTCTACTTTGGGTAAAGCATCTTCTAACCTAGCGGTCTCAAAGTTGGTCAACTTAGCAATCAATACTTCTTTGTTGAAATTATTAGTCAGTGGTATGATCTCATTTATCGCTTGCACTTTGGTCTTGTAGATGGGTTCCAAAGATCTAAAAATCCTTGAGATCACTCCATCTTTAGTATATGTGCCTCCTGAGTTTATGATTCCAGTAACAACCTCTATAACCCTCTATACGTATTCTCTAACATTCTCATCATCTCGCATCCTTAGATTCTCCATTTTAGCGTTCCAATTCTGTAGTTTTTCTTGATTAGTGTACTGATCTCCTTCATATAGAGCCTCTAGGCTTGTCCAAATCTTGTGAGTTGAATCAATATCTTTAACCTCTGTAAACTCTGCCTTAGAGAGCACACTTCTCAGTGCTTCCCTTGCAACCATATTACAAGAAAAAAAAAATTCTTCCTCGGTAGCATTTCCTAATTATAAATCAAATTGTTGAACAAGTCAAATAATTGAGAGGGGGTGTATTGGTTATTCCTATACACAAATTATAAAACTTTTTCTCTATCAGTCAACTCCCAAACAAAAATATTAATAACTTTAGATTTTTCAGTTAAGCATATCAAACATCTACATAAATATAAGCATTAAGAATACATAAACACCGACAAAGAACACCAAAATTTTACATGGAAACCCAAATTGGGAAAAACCACAAAGAATATAATTCTTATGAAATATAAACACTTATTAAGGTGACACCAATATGATGATTTATACAAAGGCTCATTGCAAGATGCACTAAGGCTCATTACTGATACACAAAGGCTCACTTTCAATACACAAAGGATGACAACGATACACAAAGGCTCACTATCGATACACAAAGGCTATAATGGCCCACCAGGGAACCCAGGAGAAGTTAACCTAAAACATGTTAGTAAGTTTACATAATGGTTTTTTTAAAAAGAGTTTACAATTGATAAAGAATAACAATGCAGAAATAATATAACATAAGACATACATACTCATAAATGCAACTCATTTACAGATTACATATCTTGAGGGTTCCATGACATAGAATTATGTAAGTTAACTAATCTACTAAATACAATAAAAAAATATATAATCTCCATATAATACAAATGAATAAAATTAACATCATCTCATAAATGAAATCTAGAAACAACTGATACCATAAGGTATACATAACAAACCAACATCCACTGCAAAAGTTGTAGGGTATGTAATAAAACCCAATATGAAGTAAAATACAATAATCCAAGAATGTCTCAACTGATACAATGATACAAGTAAACAACATAATAAATATAAGAGAAAGTCTCCAACAATGAAGAACAATAAGGTACAATTGCAACAAGGATCATACTAGCATAAAGTCATGAATGTCAGATCTCAATGGTAATAAGAATCACTACCACCCAGCCTCATAGAACCAAAGGTCCACTCCCACTATTCTGAGGAGATAACAATAGGCCCACACAAGGAAAACAACCAAACAAAAAAGACTAAATCAAAGGTACACCGTATAAAAAGGTAACAAGAAGATTTTAAGGTTAAAAGTATGAAATATCAAGAGACAAAAAAAGTGTACCAAATACTCACGTAGGAACATAAAACACATATAGGGAAGCATCATCACATAATTATACCCTTGAGTTACCCTAGTAGCCTCTCCAGACCCTGGCCCCCAAGTGACTCTATGTGGCTTAGTAATCCTTTTATACAAACAATGATTCTAACAATGTAAGACCTCGAGCAAACATATTCTCCCACTCCCATCCTTAGCCTATACTACCACTCAATGCATGGGTGAGGCACATATTTATCTTATTAATATTTTCTCTCAATTAATTTTATTAATTTATCACTTATTAGGTCACTTACAATGAGTTACCCTAGTAGCCTCTTAGGGACCTAGCCCCCATTGCAATCCATTTCCGCTCTATGCTCCTAGATAACGTACCCTAATTCTTCTAGCCACAAAACGAAAAGAAGATAAAGCCAAAACCATAAAATACTTCTCATAAAGCATTAAATCATGAAAGTCATCAATGAAAATGTTGGAGCATAACAAAGAATAATACATCCTATATAAGGATCCAGATTATCCATCCCATAATGGTCATCTCAATAAGTCATCCATCCCATAATGGATATCTCAATAAACAATTACCCAATCTCATAATCTCATATCAAAAAATCAATGATCCTCAATAGTATCAAAATTATTTCTCTCCAACATGGAGTGAATCATAATAAAAAGATACCATCACTCAAAACATTGAACAATCATAGTAGAAGAATCAAGGTGACCAAGTGAACAAATCATAACTCAACACAATACTGGTTGTCACCTCTTATGGTCAAATAACATAAAGATAAAGGACTCAAGGAAAACTTGACATCTCTCACATATGTACACAAGACAACACATGAACCAATCATGACATAAATAGGTTATGAACTTTCCACAATATGAAACCCAAAGAGCAAAAAGGCATAAAATCATAAGATAGTACAAGTCTGAAGATAAAACTCCCCCAGGGTAACAACCTACCCACATTGACACTTAACAAAACCAAGTTCACATGAGAGAAGACATGCACGAATTTGACATATTATTTAAGTTCATTTATATAACATCATTATATTTATTAAAATACTCTTAAGTCATAAATGACTTAGTGAATAACATAAAGTACACACATGGAACATATATGGTGTTTCAGTGAATCTCTATGATCTTTAAAATTACATTATAAACTGTTAGACCATTCATATTAATTATTTAATAATTTTCAACTTTATTAATTTTTAATTAACAAGACTTATTAACAATTTTAACTTTATAATAGTGAGTTTTTGTGTGCTTCCTCTATGGACATCAGTCGATAATTTGAATGGTATAATATCATATGAAGTGATATGGATCTGAAACTTATATTGAAAGAAATATAATTTAATTTTACATTTTTTTCATTCTTTCCATTCCTAAAGATAAGGAAATTTAAATGGTGTAAAAAGCAAATATCTGAAACAACCATGTTCGGGAATGAAGCTTACTATTTTGGTAAAAAGGACATAACTTTGTTTTGAACCGTTGGATTGTCATAAAATTCACAGAAAACATTCATAACAGTATTAGTTAAAATATCACCAAGGAGATTTATCTAATTATGTAATTAGAAAAAGTTATGGATGAATGTTCATCAGACTCCGATTGAAAAATCAAGCTCAAATAGGCTTAATTTCACTATAACAACCAATATTTAACTATTTTCGTACAAAGGAACCCTATTTAATTTTAATATATGTTAAATAAAACCCAAATGGGTATCTTAAAATGTCTTTATATTTTTAAGGTGACATAAAAAATGAAAATTATTCCCTACCCTGACTCTTCACAACCCTAATCCAAAAACGTATGTTTTCAAACCCATATCCTTACATACAGGTATCTATAATACACATAGTTCATAATAAAGGATTCCTAAATAAAATTTTAACTTATGCAACTAAATTTGTACAATTTGGTAAAACCTTAATGGATATACAACACAAATGTATCCTTTTTAAAATAGTCTCTCCTAGGGTTTCCATACAAATTCTTACAGAATACCAGACATGTCATAAACATAACTCACAAGAACACCCTAATCATTTGTATAAATTTTTGAAATAAAAAGAACCTTAACTCAAACTCAAATCACAATTAAGCAAGCACGTAGAAAATAATCTTTCCAACAAAAACTGCAAAAAGATTCAAAAACTTCTACCTTGAAAACGCCAGGTAGACTTGCTAAGAAGAAGAAGAGGAAGAAGAACCAAAAAGCAGACTTCACTCCCAAACTTTAAAAATATATTCTTTAACTTGAACATCTACATGTAAAACTTGTAACCTGTTTCCTAAAAATTCTGTTCTAAAAAAAATCTATCTCCTCTCTTCCTCCAAAATGGCCAAAAAACTCTAATAAAATAAAAACTATTCAACTAGGGTTTCTAGGACAACTTCCTCAAAAAAAACTTAACCCTGAAAAAAGATAAAAGAATTATTTTCTTTATTTTTCTTCTTATTTCAAAAAAAATCAATTTACTTATTTATTTATTTTTAAAAGAAAGAAATACACAATTTCTTCTCTTTCTTTTCTTAATATTAAATAAATAAATATTATTTATTTATTTATTTATTTATTTTCTTTTCCCAAATTAAGTATTATATCTCTCTCTATATATATTTTAAATAAATATATATCTTTTCTTTCTTTTCTTCTCTATTTTTTAATGTTTTCTTTCTTTATTTTTTTATTTTTATTTTTATGTAATTAAATAATTAATTCTCCACAAAACTTAATTTTTAATTAGAATTAAAACTTAATTTATTATTATTATTTAAATGCAATTACATTGCATATTACTATTTTTAATTAGGAATAATTTTTGTAGCATATTAATAATTTATTTATATTAAATATGTCTTTTAATTTCTATTTAGACATAATATTTAATTAAATCTTTAAACTTTATCTTTAGACTTTTAATTAAATGCCTTTTAATAAATGCATGTATTTAATTAATCTCTATTAATTAAATATCTATATTTTTAATATTTTATTATTCTTAGAAGGTTCAATTATTTAAACTTTATAATTAACTTTTAATTACTCTTTTACTTACATCACAACAAAATACCACATTGACCTTCATGCATGCATATTGAAATTTGACCAAATCAAAATGCAAATAAGATGCGACAAAATAAGCATGCTCAAACAAGGGTTCACGAATTCATGTCACCTTGACGAATTCGAAGAAGGTAGTCAACTAGATACTTGTCCACTATTTCAGGACAAATGAGGGCTTATGTTAGGATTTAGGCCTGGATGTTATCTCCCCTCTCTTACTATTGAGATAATGTGATAGTGCATGCTCATCCTGACAATTCAGGGAATTCAATGCTTGATACGTGAAAACCTACATCACAAAGTCGAGCATGTTCATAATATAAAAAATAAACAATGATAGGGATTGGTCGATCGTGTGGTCTCACAATGCAAGTAACTAAGTCTCCATCCTCTACCCCATCAGACACATCATAAATAAATGTAAGATAGACACGCCACACATCAATTTAAAACATATATGCTAACCATATACATGCAAGTATGGGGTCAGTAAAATCATCCTAACATATGCATAATCATCATGAAAATAACCAAAATATTTTAGCATCAAGATTGAAAAGTAAATTATGGGTGGGCACTACATACACCCCCCCTAAAATTAGGATTACTCCTGGAAGCCGACAAACAAATAAATATTACAAGGTTTACATAAAGGTGCTACAATGGTTCTCTTATGAATATAATGCATAAATCAATTGGGAACTTAGGTACTTGACCCAATTGACTTACTATGAGAAGACACCCTAGTACCATTCTCTGCAATATTCTCCCTTATACATACTATCAGAGGTCCATAACAAACATGATAGAAACAACACTTATCACAAAAGTGAGCTAGCAACATCAAACATTCAGAATAGTCACTGTAAAATTCAAAATGAAAAACACAAATGGGAGAGTACTAACTTCAACATTAAATCATAAAATACTCCACAGAGATTTCAACAGTAAATCAAGTGTGACCAATGCCACAAAAAAGATAGTGAAAAGAGAATCAGATGACTATTCCAGAGATAAGAAAGTTCAAAAATTTAATGCTAGCCCAAATACAATACAAATGAATAATCAATAATCAAAACAAATAATGAATCATAAAACATCACACATAACAAACTAACTAGTGTCAGCCACAATTAAGGGAGTAACTACTTCATGACACCTAAGAATAAAACATTCTAGATGTGTTAGAGAATGTACCCAAACACAATAGATAGTGGCTAAGGTAAGATGCATCACGTACAATGGTAACTAAACAACTTGCAAATTGTTATCAATAGGTTATAAGTGAAAATGGTCAACAACTAAACACCTAGTGGGCGTACAAAATCCTAAAGTTCCTAGTGTAAAAAATTAGGCTCTAATACCAAGTGTAACAGCCCGCCAGGGAACCTATGATAAGTTAACCTAAAACATGTTACTAAGTTTATAGAATGGTTTTTCAAAAAGAGTTTACAATTGATAAAGAATAACAATGCAGAAGCAATATAACCTAAGACATACATACTCATAAATGCAACTCATTTACAGATTACAAATCTCAAGGGTTCCATGACGTAGAATTATGTAAGTTAACTAATCTACTAAATACAATAAACAATATACAATATCCATATAATGTAAATGAATAACAAGAACATCATCTCATAAATAAAATCTAGAAACAACTGACACCATAAGGTATACATAACAAACCAACATCCACTGCACAAGTCGCGGGGTATGTAATAAAACCCAATACGAAGTACAATACAATAATCCAAGAATGTCTCAACTGATACAATGATACAAGTAAACAACATAAGAAATATAATAGCAAGTCTCCAACAATGAAGAACAAGAAGATACAAAGGCAACAAGGATCATCCTAGCATAAAGTCATAAAAGTTGGATCTCAATGGTGATAAGAATCACCACCACCCAACCTCGTGGAATTGAAGGTCCACTCCCACCATGTTGAGTAGATAAAAACAAGACCACACATGGGAAACAACCAAACAAGCAAGAATAAAACAAAGGTGCACCGGATAAAAAGGTAACAAGAAGATTTTAAGGTTAAAAGTATGAAAGATCAAGAGACAAAACAAGTGTACCAAATACTCACGTAGGAACCTAGAACACATATAGGAAAGTGTCATCACATAAGTGTACCCTTGAGTTACCCTAGTAGCCCCTCTGGACCCTGGCCCCCAAGTGACTCTATGTGGCTCAGTAATCCTTTCATACAAACAAGGATCCTAACCATGCAAGACCTCGATCAAACATCTTCTGTCACTCCCATCCTTAACCTATACTAGCACTCAAGGCATGGGCGAGGCACATATTTATCTTATTAATATTTTCTCTCAATTAATTTCATTAAGTTATCACTTAGTAGGTCACATACAATGAGTTACCCTAGTAGCCTCTTAGGGCCCTAGCCCCCATTGCAAGCCACTTCCCCTCTATGGTCCTAGATAACCTACCCTAATGCTCCCAGCCACAAGACCAAAAGAAGATAAAACCAAAACCATAAAAGACTTCTCGTAAAGTATTAAATCATGAAAGTTATCAATGAAAATGCTAGAGCATAACAAAGAATAATACATCCTATACAAGGATCTAGATTGTCCATCCCATAATGCACATCTCAATAAGTCATCCATCCCATAATGGATATCTCAATAAACAATTACCAAATCTCATAATCTCATATCATGGAATCAATGATCCTCAATAGTATCAAAAGCATCTCTCTCCAACATGGAGTGAATCATAATAAAAAGATATCATCACTCAAAACATTGAACAATCATAGTAGAAGAAACAAGGTGACGAAGTGAACATATCATAACTCAACACAATACTGGATGTCACCTCTTATGGTCAAATAAAATAAAGATCAATAACTCAAGGAACACTTGACATCTCTCACATATGTACTCAAGACAACACATGAACCAATCATGACATAAATAGGTTATGAACTTTCCACAATAAGAAACCCAAAGTGCAAAAAGGTATAAAATTATAAGATAGTACAAGTCTGAAGATAAAACTCCCCCAGGTTAAAAACCTACCCACACTGACACTTAACAAAACCAAGATCACATGAGAGAAGACATGTATGCAATTGACATATTATTTAACTTCATTTATATAACATCATTATATTTATTAAAATACTCTTAAGCCATAAATGATTTAGTTAATAACATAAAGTATGCACATGGAACATATATGGTGTTTTAGTGAATCTCCATGTTCTTTAAAATTACATTATAAACTATTAGAACAGTCATATTAATTATTTAATAACTATCAAATTAATTAATTTTTAATTAATAAGACTTATTAACAATTTTAACTTTATAACAGTGAGTTTTTGTGTGCTTCCTCTATGCACATCAGTCAATAATTTGAATGATATAATATCATATGAAGTGATACAGATCTGCAACTTATATAGACATAAATATAATTTAATTTCACATATTTTTCATTCTTTCTAGTCATAAAAATAAGGTAATTTAAATGGTGTAAAAAGAAAATCTCTGAAACAACCATGTTCGGGAATGAAGGTTACTAGTTTGGTAAAAATGCCATAACTTTGTTTTGAACCATTGGATCGTCATAAAACTCAAAAAAAACATTAATAATAGTATTAGGTAAAATATCACCAAAGCGATATGTCTAATTATGTAATTATAAAAATTTATGGATGAATGTTCATCAGACTCCGATTGAAAATCAAGCTCCAATAGGCCTAATTTCACTATAACAGCCAATATTTGACTGTTTTCATACAAAGGAACCCTATTTAATTTTAATATATGTTACATAAATGCCAAATGGCTATCTTAAAGTGTCTTTATATTTTTAAGGTGACATAAAAAATGAAAATCATTCCCTACCTTGACTCTTCACAACCCCAATCCAAAAACGTATATTTTTAAACCCATATCCTTACATACAGGTATCTATAATACACATAGTTCATAATAAATGATTCCTAAATAACATTGAAACTTATGCAACTAATTTCTATAATTTGGTAAAACCTTAATGGATATACAACACAAATGATCATTTTTAAATCATTCTCTCCTAGGGTTTCCATACAAATTCTTTCAGAATACCAGACATGCCATAAACATAGGTCACAAGAACACCCTAATCATCTGTATAAATTTTAGAAATAAAAAGAACCTTAACTAAAAATCAAATCACAATTAAGCAAGTACAGAGAAAATAATCTTTCCAACAAAAACTACAAAAAGATTCAGAAACTTCTACCTTGAAAATGCTAGGTAGACTTGCTAAGAAGAAGAAGAACCAAAAAGCAGACTTCACTCCCAAGCTTTAAAAATATATTCTTTAACTTGAACATCTCCATGCAAAACCTATAACCTATTTCCTAAAACTTTTGTTCTAAAATAAATCTTTGTCTCCTCTCTTCCCCCAAAATGGCCAAAAAACTATAATAAAATAAAAACTATTCAACTAGGATTTCTAGGACAACTTCCTCAAAAATACTTAACTCTGAAAAAAGATAAAAGAATTATTTTCTTTTTTTCTTCTTCTTAGTTTTAAAAAAAAATCAATTTACTTATTTATTTATTTTTAAAAGAAAGAAATACACAATTTCCTCTCTTTCTTCTTTTAATATTAAATAAATAAATTTTATTTATTTATTTTCTTTTCCCAAATTAAGTATTATATCTCTCTCTATATATATTTTAAATAAATAAATATCATTTCTTTCTTTTCTTCTCTGTTTTTTTTCTATTTTTTTAATTTAATTAAATAATTAATTGTCTACAAAACTCAAATTTTTATTAGAATTAAAGCTTAATTACTATTATTATTATTATTATTATTATTATTATTATTATTATGCACTTACATTGCATATTACTATTTTTAATTAGGAATACTATTTGTAGCATATTAATAATTTATTTATTTTAAATGTCTTTTAATTTTCATTTAGACATAATATTTAATTAAATCTTTAAACTTTATCTTTAGACTTTTAATTAAATACCTTTTAATAAATACATGTATTTAATTAATCTCTATTAATTAAAATCTATATATTTAATATTTTATTATTCTTAGAAGGTTCAATTATTTAAACTTTATAATTAGCCTTTAATTACTCTTTTACTTACATCATGACAAAATACCACAATGACCTTCATGCATGCATATTGAAATTTGACCAAATCAAAATGCAAATAAGATGCAACAACATAAGCATGCTCAAACAAGGGTTCACGAATTCACGTCACCTTGACGAATTCGAAGAAGGTAGTCAACACGATACTTATCCACTATTTTAGGATAAATGAGGGCTTATGTTAGGATTTAGGCATGAATGTTATCTCCCCTCTCTTACCATTGAGATAATACGATAGGGCACACTCATCCTGACAATTCAGGGAAGTCGATGCCCGGTACCTGCAAACCTAAATCACAAAGTCAAGCATGTTCATAATATAAATAACAGACAATGATAGGGATCGATCGATTGTGTGGATCTCACAATGCAAGTAACCATGTCTCCATCCTCTACCACGTCAGACACATCACACAAAAATGTAAGATAGACACACCACACATCAATTTAAAACATATATGCTAACCATACACATAAAACTATGGGGTCAGTAAAATCATCCTAACATATGCATAATCATCATGAAAATAAACAAAATATTCTGGCATCAAGATTGAAAAGTAAATTATGGGTGGGCAGTACAAAGGCTCACTGCCAATACACAAAGGCTTACTGTTGATACACAAAAATAATAAAATAAGTCTTATTGCCATAAAATATGAAAATAAATAGAACCCACCACTACGGTCAACACATTGTTACACACGAACATGAATCTCCTACAAATAGATTCACAATCACTTTGCATATCACCATGCATGAGTCTTATCATATATATATTGATCTATAGCCAGACATTAATCCAAATACCCAACAACATAACTCCTCACTCTTATATATACAACATCATGAGATCTACCAGGTCAACCAGATAATTTAAAATAGGTCACAAAAAAATATTCTCGCAGTGGTAAGGAATGAAATGAGGACCACCTCAAACATTAAAACACACCTCACTCAAGCCAACATGCCACATCATCTCCAAAGCACTTGGTTCCAATGAATATGATCGACATGTTACACATACATAGTCGGGACCAGAATATACAATGGATACACATCCAAATAGGATTGATCCAATCAACCATATGTTGCATACAAAGAAGAACACTCACCAAAGTCTATTGGTGACAACCTCAACCGAAATATGCACACTATTGGAGCACATCAACAGATAAATGAACGATACACAAAACCTACTTTGGTCCACAAAAATTGATACACCAAGAGGTTGGAATAAGGATATGTTGACATCAATGACAACATCGATCACATCAAACTCATATCATCACAATCTCCCCTTTTGTCATTGATGGCAACATTCATCAATAACAAAGCCCAGAAACAAACTTCATCCTTTATCCAACTTTCTCCTCCTTTGAAAATAATGACAAATGGCACAAAAAGATCTCCCTTGCTAACATACTCTACTCCCCTACAAGGAAGCCACCAAGAACTAAACCAGAAAGATAGAAGTGCAAAGCACTAGACCAATGCACACACACTAATGCATCTAGTGAATGCTAGGAAGAGAAAAAATGCTCAACTTCCTCCTAAGATAATAAAAAGTATCCTTGCATAAAGATTTGGTAAATATGTCTACTATTTTCCTTTGTGGGCACATACTCAAGCTTAATTGCACCTTCCTCAACCTTCTCTTTGATAAAGTGATATCTAATGTCAATATGTTTTGTTCTGTAATGCATTAACATATTCTTTGATATACTTATAGCACTCTTATTATCACCCATGATAGGAATTGGTTCATCAAAACTAACTCCTCTATCCTTGAATGTCTTATTCATCCATAATACTTGAGTACACCATGTTGATATTGCAATATACTCCGATTCAATAGTAGATAGCATTAGATAATCCTTCTTCTTTCTTGACCAAGCAACTAACTGGGAGCCAAGAAAGAATGCCCCACCACTGGTACTCCTTATGTTTTCCAAAACCTCCGTAATCTACATCTATAGTTGCCCTCAGTGAAAAATATTACTTTCTTAGATACCATAATCCCATATCGTATGTTCCTTTCAAGCATCTAAAAATTCTCTTTATTATCATAACATGTGACTCTTTTGGTTCTTGGTGAAATCTAGCTGCCAAACATATTACATACATGATATATGGTCTAGTATCAGTCAGGTACATAAATCCTCCAATCATTTATCTATACTTATTTACATCCACTTTTGGTGAATCATCCTCCTTAGTCAACTTACAAGAGGTAACAATGGGAGTACATACATGTTTTGAATTTTCTAAGACAAACTTCTTCAGTAACTCCTTCACATAATTGGATTGATAAATGAAAATACCTTTATTGTTCTGACTTACTTGAAATCCAAGAAATAAATTCATTTCACCAACCCTGGACGTCTCAAATTCCTTCTTAATTTCTTTAGAAAATTTCTTGCATAGATCATCTTTTCCTCTAAAGATGATATCATGAACATACACAACAACAATCATATTTTTTTTTGAAACTATCTTGAAGTATAGATTTTTTTCTTCCCAACCTTTTTGAATCCTTGACTCAATAGATATTTATCCAATTTTCCATTACTGGCCCTAGGTGTCTGCTTCAATCCATACAATGCCTTTTTCAACCTGCAAAATGCATCGGGATATGATTATGATATGAACCCTTATGATTTCTCAATGTACACTTCTTTCTTCAGTTCTCCATTTAGGAACACAAAATTTACATCCATTTGATAAACCTTGAATCTTTTGAATGCTGTGAATTCCAAGAACATCCTAATACTCTCCATTTGCAAAATAAGGGCATAAGTCTCTTAGAAGTCAATGCCTACAATTTGTGAGTAACCCTTGTATACCAACCTCACCTTTTTACTCACAACCTTTCCATTCTCATCTAGCATGTTTTAGTAAACCTATTTTTTACCTATCACATTCTTGTCTTTCGGTCTAGGCACTAATTCCCAAGTCTGATTCTTCTCTATCTGACTTAGTTCTCTCTTCATTGCATTAATCTAAGTCTCATCACTACAAGCTTCTATTACAAATTTAGGTTCAACCTCTGACAATAAACATAACAATACATGATATTGATATGCTTTACATCTAGTAAAAACTCCTTTGTTCTCATCTCTAATGATCTGATTCTCTGAATGTTTCTTTTGTACATACCTTGGTTTCTTAGTTTTAGATGTCAATGTCAGCTGAGTATCTTCTTCTTCTTCTTCTTTCTTTTCCTCCTTTCTTTTGTCCTATATATCATATTCATACTCAATGTGTCACTTAGGGACCTTCTAAAATTCTTCATCAACCTTCACATTCACACTCTCCACAATTTTGTTCAGTCTCTTGTTTTAGCTCTGATACACTTTGATTTTTGCAAATAACCTAGAAATATTCCTTCATCTTCTTTGCTATCGAATTTCGCAAGGTTATATTCATCTTTTCGAATGTAACACTTGCTGCCAAATATTTTGAAGTACTTAAATATAGTTTATCTTCCATGCCATAACTCATATGATGTCTTCCCATATTTCTTCTAGTACAAAACTTTGTTAAGCGTATACACAATAGTATGTAATGCTTCTCTCCAATATATTTCTGGTAGACTTTCTTCGTTCAACATAGTTCTTGTTTCTTACTAAATTACCTGATTATTCTTTCCACACCACCATTATACTGGGGTGTTCTTTCTACTAAAATTTCTCTCTTAATATCATACTTTTCATAAAAACTTTTAAAAGAATTAGATATATAAATCTCCTTCTTTCTTAGATCTCAAACATTTAATCTTTTACCACACATTTTCAATTCTAGCCTTAAATATATTGAAATTATCAAATGCCTTAGATTTTTCTCTAAAAAAATAAACCCATGTCATCCTTGAAAAGTCATCAATAAAAAGTATAAATAAAATTTCACCTTGAAAAATTCTTGTTTTGGTAGGACCACAGAGATTGGTGTGCAAAATCTATAGTACACTGGTAGATGAATCATATTTTTTCTTGAATGATTCTCTTCTCTAATTCCCTTCTTGACAACCCTTGTAGATAATGTTTTCTAGTTTACACAATCTGGGTAGATCTCTCACTACACAAGATTATCTTATTCTCACTAGGTTATCAAATTTTATACGACACATCCTCCGATGCCAAATCCAACTGTCATCGATCTGAGATAGTAAACAACATCCTTGTGATGTCACTTCTAGTTGGTACATGTTCCTTCATGTTATTTTTCTGATTGCAATTAGATCTCCTGGTCTTTTGTTGATTTCACAACCTTCATTTTTTAAAATGACATCATATCCATTTTTAAACATTTGTAAAAATCTCAACAAATTGTGATACAAACCCTTCACATTATACACATTTTTAGTGTTATTATTTCAATCAAAAGTAATAGAGACTTTACCAACAACGTAAGTTTCTTTGTCATCACCAAATCTAACAGGACCACCATCATATTTTCTAAGTGACACAAATTTACTTTTATCTCCATTCATATGATCAGAACAACCACTATCAATCAACCATTCATTTTTCTTTCTTCTAACATACAAAAAAGTTTCAACACCATCATCAATTTAGACATAGATGTTAATAATATCAACTTCTGATTTCTTATCCTCTTCAACATAAAACAAAAAATCTTATATCTCTGATTCATTATCTGAGATACAAGTATCTTCATTTACATAGTAAGCCTTCTTATTGAACTTGTTAAATTTCTATCTAGGACCTTTCTTTGGCCATCTTGTTGCCAAATGACCAATTTTACCAGATCTATTTTTTTTTAAAGGTATTATACCTTTATAATTGTTTATACTTTCTGGTACCTTTCTTCAATCTCCATGCAAAGTTTTCTTCTAATTCTTCTTCATCATCTCCATTAGAATCATCATTTGGTTTTGTTTCTTTGAATTCTATTTCAGATCTTCTCTCATCCTTTCCAAATTTTCTTGACTCAAATGCTGTCAGGGTACCAAATAAATATTATTTGGTAAAATTCTTTGGATCATACACCTCTTCAATTGCTGATATATTATCACTATAGCTATCCAGTAATGTTATCAAGATCTTCTCCATAAAGTCTTCATTGGTAATAGTGCATCCTTGGTTCTTAACTTTATTTACTACATTCTCAACCCTATGAAGATAGCTTTTGATATCTTTATTGTCTTCCATTCTTAGATTCTCATAATGTCTCTTAGTTATTAGCTTCTTAGATAACTTAAATCTATCATTTCCCTCATAGATCTCTTTCAACTATTCCCAAACTTCATAAGTAGTTTTCAAAGAAATAACATTTTCCAATTCAGTCTTTGATAAAGCACTAGTAATATCATACCTTTCATTTTGATTTTCCTCATATGCCTTGATTTCATCCTGAGTGTAAGCCTATCCCAAGGAACCAACTAATACCAAGTCTTGTAACCAATCGATACCAAGTATCCTTTCATATGATCTTCCCATGAACTATAATATGATCCATCAAACAAAGGGGTAGTCAATTTGTGAGCCATCAGATCTACCTCAAGTAGATAAGATCTTCACCAAGGAACCAAGCTCTGATACCAATTTTTAAATATACCAAATAAATGAGAGGGGGGTGAATCATTTATTCCCACACACAAATCATAAAAAATTTCTTCAGTCAGTCAACTCCCAAATAAAAAAATTAACAACTTTATATTTGTCATTTAGTCATATCAAACATTGGCATAAATTTAAGCATCAAGAACATAGAAACACTAATATAGAGAACACAAGGATTTTACATGGAAACACAAATTATAAAAAACCACAAAGAAGCTAATTCTCATGAAATGTAAAACCCATGTTAAGGTGACACCGATATGGTGATTTAAAGAAAGGGTCACTACCAGATGCACTAAGGCTCACTGCCAATGCACAAAGGCTCACTTCTGATACACAAAGGCTCACTATCAATATGAAAAGGCTCATTTTCAATACATAGGGGCTCACTACCGATACAAAAAGGCTCACTACCGATACAAAAAATATCACTACCAATACAATAATGAACACTACCAAAAATTATGAAAAGAGATAGAACCCACGACTTAGATCAACACAATGCTGCACATGAACATAGATCTCTTGTAAAAAAAAATTTAAATTACTTCACATATCACCACACATGAGTCTTATTGGATACATATATTGATCTAGAGTCAAATACTAATCTAGATACCAAACAAAAGAGATCCTTTCTCTTATATACAATGTTATAAGATCCACCAGGTTGGCTAGACAATTTGAAATAGTTCTCACCAAAAAATTCTCGCGGTGGTAAGGAATTTAATGAGGACCACTTCAAACATTACAACATGCCTCACTAGAGCCAACACACCACATCATCTCAAAAGAACTCAATTCCAATTAATATAATCATAATTTTACACATACATAACTGGGACTGAAATATACAAGGAAATAATAAGTGACAACCTCAACCAAAACATACAGACCATCGAAGTGCATCAACCGATACACAACCAATACGCAAAAACCAGTTAGGTCCACAACAACTGATACACCAAGAGTCTAGAATTACGATATGTTGAAAAAAATGAAAACATTAATACAACAACATAGATCAAATCAACCTTAGTGGTAAGGAATGAAATGAGGACCACCTCAAACATTAAAACACACCTCACTCAAGCTAACACACCACATCATCTCCAAAGCACTTGGTTCCAATGGATATGATCAAAATGTTACACATACATAGTCAAGACAAGAATATACAATGGATACACATCCAAATAGGATCCATCTAATCAACCATAAGTTGCATCCAAAGAATAACACTCACCAAAATCTATTGGTGACAACCTCAACCAAAATACACACACTATCAGAGCACATCAACAGATAAATGAACGATACACAAAACCTAGTTTGGTCCACAAAAATTGATACACCAAGAAGTTGGAATAAGTATATGTTTGTTAGTAATAACTGAGAGGGGGGGGGGGTGAATTAGTGGTCTCAAAATGTTATCCTTCAAACATTACCCACCAATCAAATAAACCTCAGATTATTATGTCCCTACAAGATGCATGTCATGAAATACTTATAATGATTTAACTGTCTGTCAGTTTTCCTTGTCTATCCTTATTCTCCTTGATTATCGATAAGTAGTATAACTATTTATCGAAACTTAGTAAATAAGCAGAGTATACCGATCAACCCAGTGTTAACTATGTTAGATACAAAACAATAAAGAAATGAATCATACACACATAACACATGATTTTTTAACGTGGAAACCATGTTAAGGGAAAAACCATTAGGATCGGTACCCCAAATTTTCACTCTTTTGAAGTGAGCCCTGTTAGGAGCCAACCCTGTTAAAGGTTACAAACACACTATTAAGTGTGACCTTATTAGAGGATTTTATACATAGAGGTTGTCACTTAGTATCGGGCATCTATTTCTACCATCCTTGAAGCAACCTCCTTCTTAGAATGTCAATAGGTATCGGGAAAATCCAATGCTACTTTCATGAATCAACCTTTTTGGCACTCCTTGGGATGTACCTCAATATATAGAAGACTGTTAAGTGCTGCTCTATTAAGAGACTTGATGTTTCAATGGTTAAACTAAAACACTATGACTTGTTCATGATACAACTTTGAATTGAAGATTTTCAAATCTATTTAAGTACATTACCTCTCTGATAAATGTATCAATTCAATTCTTTGTGCTCCATACTTTGTGCTCTGTGATGCTGTACTTTACTATTCGCCAGTGTCTGCAAAATTCTTTAGCTCTCCTTCAGCTTGATTGATCAGGACTATATGAATTTATTCTTCATCAGTTTCTCTTCAGCATCCTCTTTCTATTCACTCCCCTTAATCCCATTCGTAAATGAATTAAGCTTGTCTCTTATATAGACATGATATTTACTATTTCTTGATTCTTGATTCTTGGCATAAAAAACAATCCAGCCAATTTGATTTAATGAATAACCATTGATTTATCTCATATTTATCTTCTTTCCAACTATACAAATCTTCTTTAAATAAATCACTTAACTCTGGTCGAATTAAACAAAGAAAACAACCAGTTAAGTCTATCTTTAGCTCTTGCCAGCTAGATATTTTGTCATTTTTTGAACTCTCTATTTTGTCGGTCATCTCTGTAGTTAGTTGTTAGTGACAACTGACAGTTCCATCGGTGTGACTCTAGTTAGCTTCGAGATATCCAATCGTTGGGCATCATTAGATTTTTACTCATTGGGCAACTCTATTTTTAGCTCGTCGGGCATCCTGTGGTTTTTCTTCATCGGGAAACATTGTCTTCTACTCGTCGGGTATCACTGTGACTTTTCTTCTTTGCCTTTACCAATGGTATGCACTCCGTTAGTGTTATCTGTCACTTAGTGAATACTTGAATTTTATGCAATGGTGAAAGCATAACCTTTGTTCTATTGATTCTCTGAAGTCTTTAACATTATGTACATGACCGTATAGATGATATCAAGTTGACATCAATGACAATACAAACCATTAATTGATTTAATGCCTTGCATTATCTTCAACTTAACATTATCAAAAATTCAATCAGTTACATATCATCAATGTTGACATTAATGACAACAACATATATCAAATCAACCTCATATTATCACAATCTCCCCTTTTTTCATTGATGGCAACATTCATCATTAACAAAGCCCAGAAACAAACTTCATCCCTTATCCAACTTTCTACCCCTTTGAAAACAATGAAAAATGGCACAAAAAGATCTCCCTTTCTAACATACTCTACTCCCCTACAAGGAAGCCACCAAGAACTGATCCAGAAAGATAGAAGTGCAAAGCACTAGACCAATGCACACACACTGATGCATCTAGTGAATGCTAGGAAGAGGAAAAATGCCAAACTTCCCCCTAAGATAATCAAAAGTATCCTTGCACAAAGATTTGGTAAATATGTATACTATTTTTCCTTTGTGGGAAAATACTAAAGCTTAACTGCACCTTCCTCAACCTTCTCTATGATAAAGTGATATCTAATGTCAATATGTTTTGTTTTGCAATGCATTACCATATTCTTTGACATACTTATAGCGCTCTTATTATCACACATGATAGGAATTGGTTCATCAAAACTAACTGCTATATCCTTGAATATCTTCTTCATCCATAATACTTGAGTACACCATGTTGATATTTTAATATGCTCTGATTCAACAGTAGATAGCATTAGATAATCCTTCTTCTTACTTGACCAAGCAATTAACTGGGAGCCAAGAAAGAGTTCCCTGCCACTAGTACTCCTTCTATTTTCAAAAACCTTTCCAATATACATCTGTATATACCCTTAGTGAAAAATATTACTCTCTCAGATACCATAATCCCATATCTTATGTTCCTTTCAAGTATCTAAAAATTCTCTTTATTATCATAACATGTGACTCTTATGGTTCTTGGTGAAATCTATCTGCCAAACATATTGCATACAAGATATATGGTCTAGTATCAGTTAGGTACATAAATCCTCCAATCATTTATCTATACTTATTTGCATCCACTTTTGGTGAATCATCCTCCTTAGTCAACTTACAAGAGGTAACAATGGGAGTACATACAAATTTTGAATTTTCTAAGACAAACTTCTTCAGTAACTCCTTCACATACTTGGATTGAAAAATGAAAATACCTTTGTTGTTCTGACTTACTTGCAATCCAAGAAATAAATTCATTTCACCAACCCTAGACGTCTTAAATTCCTTCTTCATTTCTTTAGAAAATTTCTTGCATAGATCATATTTTCCTCCAAAGAGGATATCATCAACATACACAACAACAATCAAATTTTTTTTTGAAAGTATCTTGAAGTATAGATTGTTGTCTTCCCAACCTTTTTGAATTCTTGACTGATTATATATTTATCCAATTTTTCATATCAGGCCCTAGGTGTCTGCTTCAATCCTTACAATGCCTTTTTCAACCTGCAAAATGCATCAGGATATGATTATGATATAAACCCAATGTACACTTCTTCCTTCAGTTCTCCATTTAGGAACACAAAATTTACATCCATTTGATAAAACTTGAATCTTTTGAATTTTTTGAATGCAAAGTACATCCTAATACTTTCCATTCAATAAATACGGGCATAAGTCTCTTCAAAGTCAATGCCTAAAATTTGTGAGTAACCCTTGCATACCAACCTCATCGTTTTACTCACAACCTTTCCATTCTCATCTAGCATGTTTTAGTAAACCTATTTTTTACCTATCACATTCTTGTCTTTCGGTCTAGGCACTAATTCCCAAGTCTGATTCTTCTCTATCTGACTTATTTCTTTCTTCATTGCATTATTCTAAGTCTCATCACTTCAAGCTTCTATTATAGATTTAGGTTCAACCTCTAACAATAAACATAACAACACGTGATATTGAGATGCTTTACTTCTAGTAACAACTCCTTTGTTCTTGTCTCTAATGATCTGATTCTCTGAATGTTTCTTTTCTACATACATTGGTTTTTTAGTTTTAGATGTCAATGTCAGTTGAGTTTCTTCTTCTTCTTCTTCTTCTTCTTCTTTCTTTTCTTGCTTCCTTTTGTCCTCTATATCACATTCATACTCAATGTGTCACTTAGGGACCTTCTAAAATTTTTCATCAACCTTCACATTCACACTCTCCAGAATTTTGTTCAGTCTCTTGTTTTAGCGCTGATACACTTTGATTTTTGTAAATAACCTAGAAATATTCCTTCATCTTCTTTGCTATCAAATTTCCCAAGATTATCTTCATCTTTTGGAATGTAACACTTGCTGCCAAATATTTTGAAGTACTTAACTATAGATTATCTTCCATGCCATAACTCATATGATGTCTTCCTATATCTCTTCCAGTATAAAACTCTGTTAAGCATATACACAATAGTACGTACTACTCTCCAATATATTTATGGTAGACTTTCTTCATTCAACATAGTTCTTGCTGCTTCCTAAATTGCCTGATTCATTCTTTCCACAACACCATTATACTCAAGTGTTCTTGCTACTAAAATTTCTCTCTTAATACCATACTTTTCATAAAAAAATTTAAAGCATCAGATGTAAGATCTCCTCCTTTCTTAGATCTCAAACATTTAATCTTTTACCACACATTTTCAATTATAGCCTTAAATATATTGAAATTCTCAAATGCCTCAGATTTTTCTCTAAAAAAATACGCCCATGTCATCCTTGAATAGTCATCAATAAAAAGTATAAAGAAAGTTTCACCTTGAAAAATTATTGTTTTGGCAGGACCACAGAGATTGGTGTGCAAAATCTATAGTACACTGGTAGATGAATTGTATTTTGTCTTGAATGATTCTCCACTCTAATTCCCTTCTTGACAACCCTTGTAGATAATATTTTCTAGTTTACACAATTTGGGTTGATCTCTCACTACACAAGATGATCTTATTCTCACTAGGTTATCATATTTTATATGACACATCCTCCGATGCCAAATCCAACTGTCATAGATCTAAGATAGTAAACAACATTCTTTCGATGTCACTTCTAGTTGGTACGTGTTCCTTCATGATATTTTTCCGATTGCAATTAGATCTCCTGATCTTTTCTTGATTTCACACCCTCCATTTTTTAAAATGACATCATATCCATTTTTAAACATTTGTAAAAATCTCAACAAATTGCAATACAAACCCTTCACATTGTACACATTATTAGTGTTATTATTTCCATCAAAAGTCATAGAATTTACCAACAATTTAAGTTGCTTTTTCATCACCAAATCTAACAGGACCACCATCATATTTGCTAAGTGACACAAATTTACTTTTATCTCCATTCATATGATGAGAACAACCACTATCAATCAACCCTTCTTTTTTCTTTCTTCTAACATAAAAAATAGTTTGAACAACATCATCAATTTCAACATAGATGTTAATAATATCAACTTCTAATTTCTTATCCTCTTCAACATAAAACAAAAAATCTTATGTCTTTGATTCATTATTTGAGATACAAGCATATTCATTTACATAGTAATCCTTCTTATTGAACTTGTTAAAATTCTATCTAGGACCTTTCTTTGTCCATCTAGTTTCCAAATGACCAATTTTACCACATCTAATTTTTTTTAAAGGTATTATACCTTTACAATTGTTTATAATTTCTGGTACCTATGTTCAATCTCCATGCAAAGTTTGCTTCAAATTATTCTTCATCATCTACATTAGAATCATCATTTGGTTTTATTTCTTTGAATTCTATTTCAGATCTTCTCTCATCCCTTCCAAATTTTCTTGACTCAAATTTTGTCAAGATACCAAATAAATATTCTTTGGTAAACTAATTTGGATCATACACCTCTTCAATTGCTAAGATATCATCACTATATCTATCCAGTAATGTCATTAGGATTTTCTCCATAAAGTCTTCATTGGTAAAAGTGCATCCTTGGTTCTTGACTTTATTCACTGCATTCTCAACCCTCTGAAGATACCTTTTGATATCTTTATCATCTTCCATTCTCAGATTCTCATAATGTCTCTTAGTTTTTAGCTTCTTAGATAACTTAACTCTGTCATTTCCCTCATAGATCTCTTTCATCTATTCCCAATCTTCACAAGTAGTTTTCAAAGAAATAACCTTTTCCAATTCAGTCTTTGATAAAGCACTAGTAATATCATACCTTTCATTTTAATTTTCCTCATATGCCTTGATTTCATCCTGAGTGGTAAGCCTATCCTAAGGAACCAACTGATACTAGGTCTTGTAACCAATTGATACCAAGTATCCTTTCATTTGATATTCCCATGAACTATAATATGAACCATCAAACAAAGGGGTAGTCAATTTGTGAGCCATCAGATCTACCTCAATCAGTTAAGATCTTCACCAAGGAACCAAGCTCTGATACCAATTGTCAAACATACCAAATAAATGAGAGGGGGATGAATCATTTATTCCCACACACAAATTATAAAAATTTTCCTCTGTCGGTCAACTCCCAAACAAAATAATTACCAACTTTATATTTTTCATTTAGTCATATCAAACATCCACATAAATTTAAGCATCAATAACATAGAAAAATTGACATAGAGAACACAAGGAATTTACGTGGAAACCAAAATTGGAAAAAACCACAAAGAAGGTAATTCTCATGAAATGTAAAACACATGTTAAGGTGACACTGATATGGTGATTTAAAGAAAGGGTCACTTACAGATGCATTAAGGCTCACTTCCAATACACAAAGGCTCACTTTTGATACACAAAGGCTCACTATCAATATAAAAAGGCTCATTGTCAATACATAGGGGCTCACTGCCGATACAAAGAGGCTCACTATCGATACACAAAATATCACTACCAATACAATAATGATCATTTCCAAAAAATATGACAAGAGATAGAATCCACCACTTAGATCAACACACTGCTGCACACGAACATAGTTCTCTTGTAAAAAAAATTTAAATCACTCTGCATATCACCAGGCATGAGTCTTATTGGATACATATATTGATCTAGAGACAACTACTAATCCAGATACCCAAAAAAAGAGCTCCTTTCTCTTATATACAATGTTATAAGATCCACTAGGTTGGCTAGACAATTTGAAATAGTTCGCACCAAAACATTCCCACGGTGGTAAGGAATTTAATGAGGACCACCTCGAACATTAAAACATGCCTCACTAGAGCCAACACACCACACCATCTCAAAATAACTCTATTCCAATGAATATAATCATTATGTTACACATACATAACTGGGACTAAAATATACAAGGAAATAATAAGTGACAACCTCAACCAAAACATAGAGACCATCAGAGTGCATCAACAGATACACAACCAATACGCCAAAACTTGTTGGTTCCACAAAAATTGATACACCAAGAGGCTTGAATTACAATATTTTGACATCAATGAAAAAATTAATGCCAACAACACAGATCACATCAACCTCACATTCTAATAGAAATATCAATCAACGATTCTCTATTATATACCCAACCAATAGTTTAAAATGATATCCATTCAAGGATCTCATAAACCCCCTTAAAATATTTGCTAGTAGAGTTACTTAAAATTTTCAAATCAAAAGGATCAAACTAACCATTTTTTACCCAACTAATCAAAGCTCTTGATATAACAATCATATCAATATTTTTCAGGTTCAAAATTAATACCAAGAAATACTCGTTGTGGAATATTGCGTATAACTATAAGGTAATAATAGACCTTATTTCAACTATATTTATTAAAATAACAATATTTATGTATGCTTTTCTAATCTCATAACATTAGATATGAAACTTACACATATTTTCTATGTAAATACTTAATAAATCATTAAAACAAAATTTTGTAAGCTCCTATGTCAATAAATACATTATCATGGTCTAATGCTAATGAACATCTCTTTTGGAAAGCATGACCAAAGACATCTCTACTTACTTGATACTAATAACCCCAACATATCCTCACTCTTTAATATCCTCTAAGGTCATAATTATGTTCCATTATAAATCCAGCCTAGACATTTGAATGGACTAGGGTATTAGCATATGGTCATGCATTTAGAAGAACATTGTTGTGTAAAGGACATATAGATAAGTTAAACTCAAGGTTTATAATGTTGGCATAAATAGTGGTTCCACATATTTAGCATACAATATGGGAAATAATAAACTATCATATTATGATATACTTGCATGTTGTTGATGGTAGAAACATAAATACCTAGCATATACATCTACAAAGAGCATAACTATACATTTTTCCATAGTCATATTTCTATCAAATAAAACTCATATCATTTAAAATATTTTTTAAAGGTTGATACCATTATTTACTACACGCTAAAATTATTATTCTGTTCATATCTCTATCAAATAAGACTCATATCATTTAAAATATTTTTGAAAGGTTGATATCATTATTTACTACACGCTAAAATTATTATTCTAACATGGAAAAATCATTTAATAATCCCCCTCACCCCATATAAAAAGATCAGTACTATAGAAATTAATTATATAGTATTTAACAATAATTTTAAGTGTTAGAGATACTTTCATACCAAAATATATTGGACAGATTAAACAAATATGAAACATCTTAGAGGATCTCACCATATCATAAATAATATATAATCAGAGAGACCAATGAAATAAACTCCTAATTACTAGTTGTTCATTTCAAAAATACAATTTCAAAATTAGACAAGGGTACAACATAAATCTGAATACCAAGTACAACATATCTTCTATTATCCACATAATCTAAACAATATAAAAAAGGCAAGGCCCAAAAACCTAAATGAGCTACTTTCTCTCTATAAGAAACACACAACAAATCAAAGTAGTTGTTTTTATAGAACTAACATGTGCCATGGAGAGAATATATGGTGTTGAGTGCAAGTGCGGGGAGAAAGAGTGTGATATCCACTTTGAGCACATGTTTTTGTACTAAGGAGATTAGGAGGCCAAATAATTAGTTATCAGAGTTCTTGGGAGAATTGTTTGGGCCCAAAATAAAGGCATGTGCATGATGGGGAGATATATGCCCATTAGTACACACCTTTCATACATGTGGGAGGGAACTACATGGAAGCAATAAAATGGACAGAAAACTTGTTGTTGGACCCAATTATCAAGCTATCACAAATAATATAGACAAGGTGCAAGTCAAATCCCATACATCCAAATAAGTAGAGTTTTTTAATATGGAAGCAAGAGGAAAGAAAACTAAGATGAAGAAGGCATATATTCTGTTCAAAAAGGGTATATTAAAAATAGATACGGAGGATCTCAAACAATTTCTTAGTGGAAATGAAGACCTTTTCTCAACTCCTCAGCTAGAAATAATCTTTGAAATCAACAGTGTGATTATTGTTTTGATGCACCAAATAGGAGTACCTCTATAAATCTCCATATGGGAGAATCCATGTAAAAAATCCATGAGGGAGTACTTGTTGGTTTCTCCAACTGATGTCTTAAATATTGTTAAGAATTTTCCTTCTTCTATCCATGGAAATTTAAGATAAATGACCAATTAAGAAGACTCAATCTCAAAGACTGAAGTTTCTTACACTTTTAAGGTCTTCAAGACGTAGGGGGGTGACCCTTTGTAACATTTATGGATGATTATTTTCTTCAAATACAAATATTAAAAATAAGTAGATGATTCTCAATTAGATGGATAAGAATATATATGGGTTTATTTAGAATTGGCACTACTGATTTAATGCTTTGGAAATGTAGCTGAGGGTGAAAATAACTTAGACCTAACCTAATAACATGAAGTATAAGGTGATTTAAAATTTTGGAAATTGTTACTATAAATATAAATTGTGTAGTATGGATCAGTACCTTATTTTGGGTTACAGAGTTAAATATCGGGTTATGTCAAATTCCCACAAACATTTAAGGCAAGAATCATCAAGAATAGAATATTGTAATTCTTGAAACTAACAAATTTCTCTCATATTGGATTAAAAATATTGCTTAAGTATCCATATCATATACATTAATTATTATTGTTTATACATAGTAATTTAACTCCATCCTCAAAGCAGAGAAAATGGATAAACAATACAAATTACAAAAAACATGTAAAAATGAATTCAAATAAACTCTCAATTTATTTAACTCAAACAATTGATGTAGATTTGTGGAGATAATTTAGTACTATTTAAAGTATTATAATTGTAATGAAAACACCTATATTTATCAAAATGACATACAACTATATTTGATCCCTGTCCCCAAAACCTAAGGTTTTTCTATGCACCTACTAAATCTATCTAGTTTTTAGGCCCCTTTTTCTTGGCCTTGGAATCCATTTTATAAGGAAATAAGGGATGCTACAAGATACATGCCAGAAAACCTTACTAGCATATGGTAACCGCCACCGATTATTTGAAGAAGAGAGTTGTCCATCAAAGATGACATCCTACCATTTTTTCTTCTAGTGTAGTTATTCTGTTGGATTGTTGGTAGTTCCTAAGTTAAAACCACCTGGTGAAACTACAAGATCTATGAGACATTCCACCATCACACTTGAACGTTCAGTGTTACAAAGGAGCCACAAATTCAATATTTGCAACATCTTGCACCTAAGGGAAGACCATGGGTCATTTATTCTCATATTTTTCCTTCATTAAATGATAGAATTTTGATGAGTCTCAAAGGTGTTGAATATCTATGGATCCTCATTTCCTGGTCATTCAACCAAGCCTTTTTATGTAATCTTCCATGAAAATCAGATTGAGAGGAAGTGAATAGAGATAGTTGTCATTTGCGATAGATAGAAAGAGCCACTCTTGCACTTGGAACTTTTAATATCTCTATATTTTTATATGATCCTTTTGATATCTCTATAACCATAAATATCCTCCTTGTAACCATAGTCTTTTTAAATTTCTTGCAACAACATTAACAACAACCACATCCTTCTCTTCATGCATAACCTCATATTTACCATACAAAAGAGAAAATAATTTTTTAATGGAAAACTCAAACAAACCTGTAGGGTATTTATCCTTTTTATTATAAATATTTTCCCTCCAAATTTTTGAGCTTACCAATTAAGGGAACGACATGCAATAATTCTTGATGTAACATACACTAAACAAGTCTTATGAAAAAGATTTCAAAACTGCCAGAATCTCTACTAAAATAGCATTCAATCTGATATCCCAAACCCTTCTGCTAGAAAAATACATTTACCCATGCCCTTATTGATGGAAAATCTCTCTACAATCCAGTGCATAAGTGTCATTTCATAATTGGTATTCCTAATCGTTTGCAATGCCTCTGAAATGCATTGTCAAATCCCCTTGATTTTACTCATCTGGAAATGTCATACTTATGTGGCACCATATGTCATTATATGATAGGATTGACCAATAGTGGACCTCATTAGGGATACACGTATAAAATACCCCATTCTTCATATAAAAAATTCTTTAGCTTTGAATAACTGTCATAGAAACGTGAGATCTCAAATCTATCTGCTTGTAATACATACCTTGCATCTCTGCTCCTCAGTTGATTACCTAATTTTCCTTTAGCAAAATGTCAGAGTGCATATCTTCTTATGTAAATTACATGAAAACCATGATAGTCCACTCTTCTTTACACACTTTCCAAAATCCTTAAGCAGAACTACAGAGTCCATCCCGCATTCTGTATTCTTCCCCATGTTTCAATGCTCTTCTTTGTACACTCAAGTGAAACCATGCATAAATGTGGGGTTTTCATATCCCATATGTTTTCAACACTTCAACCCTCTTCTTAGCTCTTCCTCATGTCTCTTTATGCATAGCAGTAGCCAAGGGTAAATGTCATTCTATTGTTTATTCTTAGGATACACGAGCCCCATGTTTGTGTGACCTCCCTTTTTGTATTACCATGTACCCCAAGGAAACATGCAACACCATCATTATGTTACATTAGGTACATTTTAGGTGACCCCGTCCTTCCATAACTATTCTAAAATCATTTAATCAAGCAAAACATAAAGTCAGGGTGCACCGCCTTGCCCTGTCATCACATTGGCATTTTTTGTACCCTGCAGTCCCGCGTTCCTTTTCTCCCGCGCATCAATACCTCAATGAAAAATTGGGGACAAACAATATCCCACTTTATATGTGACCCTGTATTTTCGTAGCCTTCTTTGCAATATTATAAAATATCTAGTGGTAGCACTGGGTAAGTTTCCCATGTTAAGGGGGTTTGAACAATTTTCCAATAAGGAAGATGGTAGAATATAATTTTGTATAACTATTTTCAGTGGGCCTTTCCAAGTAACTCTTTAGAGGAATCAAGAGTCAAAAGCTCAACATGGTCACTCTAAATTTATCAATATTTGAGAGTACGAACAATGGCTTTAGTTGGGGGATGTATGCCCCTTGTGGGCATGACAAGGACTCGGATCTCTGGGGAAGTAGACCACTTTCTTTTCAATCCATTAGGCTCCTTATTTACATTACTTTGGAAAATCACACTTAATGTTCTTTTGGTGGCCATGGGCCATGAAAGCAATTAAACCAGAATTTACCCGTCATAAAATTGATTTTCATCACATAACAATATGATCAAACTAAAGAACTCATTTTAATGCATTTACTCATGCTCACTATAACTACCATCACTCAACATGCTCCCATAATCAGCCATGAAATCATACTCTTTATCATTTTTAAGTCTAGCATTAGGGATCAACTCAATAAATTAACATTTACATGGAAAACTTATGTCACATTCATCATACAAAACATAACACTCTTCAAGATTCAGTCGATTATCATGCTTTTGAAAAAATTTATCCAACTACACTGAAAAATAAAAACACTCATATTCAAACACATAGTTAATATCACCAAATTTTACCTCAACATTAGTTTTCATAGTCAAAGTACACTCATCATTGGTTTGCTGATGAAAACTAGGAGAAAAATATCATTCTCTTGAAAAGGAAATTTTTCATATTATGGCTCATTGTATGATTGCATCTTATCATAGTGATAAACATACTCAATGTGATATTCAACTATTCTCATATGTTCATTATTTTGAGAAATCTCTAGATATAAGGTATCAACATCTCTGATATCCTACTCTTGGAAAAATGAACACATCTCTGGCTTAAATATAAATTCTGAGGTAGATTCTAAAACTTCATCCATGTCCACATAGAAAGCTTCAAGATGAGACTCAAATAAATCAAAGGGAATCCCAATGCAAATATTTTCATGGCATTTATCTTCCTAATATGAATTGCTAGTATATGAAACATTACTAGCATCACTGACTTAACCTTGACAACTTATGTCCTTTGTATAACTATTATAGTCCATGTAAATATATTCAATTCTCATGTCAAACATGAACATTTCTATCTCTGGTTCAAGTATATAACTAGATCTTATTTCCATATTATATAAGAAATCTTCATGAAACTCTCAAAAATGAGCTTACAAATCAGAACCAATGTTTTCATACAAACTTTTGTTGTCAGGAACATCTATATATTCAGATTCATGACTAAGATCCCTTTCAATGGAATCAAAATTAATCAGTACACCTATGCTATGAAACACTTTTTATTTGATCAATTGATTTATCTAAGTCTGAGTCTAAAATTTCAGCATAACCCTCAAAATCACTAAAACCTTCCATTGATACTATCACAAACTCCTGATAAATGTTATCAGCATAATGCACATCTTAAGTGTCCATTAATGAAAAAATATTCTTAAGCACTTTCACATCAATATCATCCTCATGCAAAATAAATGATTCCACTTTTGTTCTATTCAAATGATCTTGGACAGAAAAATGATATTTACCATGATCATTTTCATAATTTCAGATAGCATAAAAGACCTTCCCACTTTCATCTTCAGTACTATCAATGGTAGAAACATTATGTGAATTATTTTCATGCTAATAAGTGTCAAATAATTTCAAATTAGAATTAGAAAAAGTCTTATGAACATTAGGGAAACAACCTGATTATTAGGCACCTCAAGTATAGAAGTGAACTTCAAAGCATTGTAACTACCATTAGATGAAATCTCTATACTCAAATACATAGGATCAATTTCATCATATATTTTTCCATTTATTAATGGAAGTATCCTTTTACTATCATCAACATATGTGAACTCTTTACTTGGACTACCATCAATGTATGATTCCCTTTCAACCTTTCTTGATGGCATATCTTCATTATTTGTAAACCTCATTAATTTAAGGTTAATTAAAGATTGTATATGTATTATGTAATTAATCATATCAGCATATTTGTAATGAAAATTTGAGGCTCAATTTTATTTTCATTATTGGATGGAAAATTACTAAGAATAGTAAGTTTATATTGATTTAAGATGATCCTTACAGGAACACAAATTTTAGAAGGCTTCTCATATGTATGGTCTTGGATAGATACATGAGGTGAATCCATACTTTGATACAATACAATGTACTCATATGAATATTACTAACTACTGGTATATTCAATTCATTTGGAACATAGCGCAAGGAGGGATAATACTTAGATCCAAAAGCACTCCCAAATACCAAACTACCTTGCAGAAACTCAACATGGAAGCAAAAACACAATAAGGAGAGGAGAAAGAATAGATACTTTCATTAATTGATCAAACTCATTACATTTTGGGCTATAAGGCCTTCTTGGTTTTGGCCATATACATTCAAATAAATTATAGAATGATCTTCATACATGCGAGGTCACAGACCTACCATCCAAATATCTCAACACTTAATCTTCTATCACAATCTGATACCCAAATTCCTACTAAAAAATGATACCCCTAAACTAAGAACAGAGAACCAAATATATAAAAGAGTCCACCAAAGAGGTCGGCACTCAAATCCCAAAGTGAGACCCAAACTTAAGTCCACACATATCCCAATGATAGACCCCACATAAATTACACCACGAAAATTAAATGCAGAATTTGGCTAGATCAGGATAAACAACTTGATAAGAAGATAACAGAGCAACAACAACAACTCTATAAGAACATAACTGAGTAACAAAAACCAACTCGATAAAAGAAACACCGAGCAACCAACATTCACCAAGACCCGTCAGTAAAGAAAGATAGAACAAGTAACTGAGAAACAATAGTTACTAAGCACTTCACCGAGAAACCTCCAAACAAACTAAAGAACAAAAGAAAACATATTTTTGGTTGAGTAGGATTTCCAAGAACCCAACATGCTCCTGCATCAGACACTTGGGGAAAAAATAAATGGTTCCCTGAATATTGTATCAGGTCCAACCTGAAATGAATCCAAATTAGATTGAGAAATCCATGATTAGTCCTCAATTAGACTGTTCTTCCATTTTATCAGATACTCCATGTATTCCTTTCCTCTTGTACTTTTGTCATCTTTCTGTTTCAAAATCTGTTCAACTTCCTCTATTTGTTTCTTAGGATAATCACTCGGTACTATCACTTCTTCATCAGGTTCATGATATTCAAACAAGTCTAAAATATTGAATATGGGTGATATGTCCATGTCATCAGGTAATTCCACTTCATAAGCATTTCCATTGTCAAATCTTCTCAGAATTTTGCAAGGACCAAAATTATTCATTTTCAATTTTCCATTTGTTCCAATATGAAATCTTCCTTTCTTCAAATGAACCATTACAACATCACCATATTAAAATTTTTTATGTCTTCTTGATTTATCTGCACTATCCTTGTATCTTTGATTACTTTTCTCTAGCTTCTATTTTACATCCTCATGCAATGTCTTCATGAACTAAAATTTTTTTTCTTCTTCAACACTCCTTTTATCTTCTCTAGCAATGTCTCTCAAGTTTGATATACCTCTCGGTTGTGTGCCACAAAAAATATCAAAAGGTGTCTTTCTAGTACTTCTATTTATTGAACTGTTATATGCAAACTCTACTTGTGCCAACATCAAATCCCAATTACTCTGTGTGTCTCCAACTAAACATCTAAATAAGTTACCCAAACTTTGGTTCACAACCTCTATTTGTCCATTAGTTTGTAGATGAAATGTAGAACTATACTTCAACTCAGTATCCATCTTCTTCCAAAGTGTTTTCCAAAAGTAGCTAACAAACTTACCGTCTCGGTCAGAGATAATACTCTTTGGTAATCCAAGCAATCTGACAATCTCCTTAAAGAAAAGATCTGCTATATGTATTGCATTTGATTTTTTCTTACATGGTATGAAATGCATCATCTTAGAAAATTTATCCACAACAACAAATATGGAATCATTACCTCTTGCTATCCTTGGTAAGCCAAGAACAAAATCCACACTGATATCACTCCAAGGTTTCTCAGGAACAATAATCGGTGTATACAAACCAGTATTCTGACTTACTCCTTTTGAAACTTGACAAAATCCACATCTTTTCACAAAATTCTAAACATCCTTATACAACTGAGGCCAAAAATAACTTTCCTTAAGAAAACTCAATGTTTTATCAATACCAAAATGTCTAGCCAAACCACTACTATGTTTTTTCCTTTATCAAATTAGTTCTCATTGAACCTCCTAGTATGCATAATTGAATACCTTTGAACAACATATCTTCCTAAATGAAATAGTCTTCATACTTACTTGATGGCTTTGGAACAGGTGCTCTGCACACTCTCCACTACTCAGAAAAATCAGGATTATTTACATACAAATTCTACATGCCATCAAAACCAAGAACTTCAATTCTCATTTCAACCAACAAAGATCTTCTTCTACTTAATGCATCAGCAACTCGGTTAGAAACTCCACTCTTATGCTTGATAAAAATTGTGAAACTCTGCAAATACTCTACCCATTTCATATGTCTCTAATTCAACTTATTCTGGCTACTCAAATATCATAAATCCTTATGATCAGTATACAACACAAATTTACCCAACATCAAATAATGTCTCCATTTCTTCATAGCTTGAACAATAACATAGAATTTTTGGTCATAGAATAAATATTTCCTTTTAGCATCATTCAACTTTTCACTAAAGAAAGCAATAGGTTTACCTTCTTGAGTCAACATAGATCCTATTTCACTTCCACTTGCATCATATTCAACTTGAAATACTTTATTGAAATCAGGTAAGGCTAACACAGGTAATTCAACAACCCTTAGCTTAAAAGTTTCAAAACTCTTATCATCTCCATGTGTCCATTTGAATTATCTTTTATCTCCTGTCATTGTGTCAGTCATAGCATTACAAATAGAACTGAAATTTTTGATAAACTTCCTATAAAAACTTGCCAATCCATGAAATGATCTTACCTCACTGACATTCTCAGGTGTAGGCTAACTAAGTATAGCTTCAAACTTCTCAAGATCCATTTTCAAACCATTATCTCAAATCACAAAACCTAAATACACAAGTTCTTCTTTCATGAAGGAACACTTTTTCATATTTATCAGTAACTTTTCCTCTTTCAATCTCTACAATACTTGTTTTATATGCATCAAATGCTCTTCTCTAGTCTTATTAAATATCATAATATCATCCAAGTATACAATCAAACATCTATTCAAGAATTTATTCAAAACATCATTCATTAATCTCATAAATGTACTCAATGCATTAGTTAAACCAAAAGACATAACCAACCACTCATACAACCCTTCCTTTGTCTTGCAAGAAGTCTTCCATTCATCACCTTCACTGATTCTGATCTAATGATATCCAATTTTCAAATCAATTTATGTAAAATGTCTTGCTCCACTCAAACAATCCATTATATTATCCATCCTCGATATAGGAAAGTTATACTTTACTATGATCTTATTGATTCTCTTGAATCAGTGCACATTCACCATTCTCCATCCTTCTTAGGTGCTAATACAGTTGGTACTACACATGGAATCAAACTTTATCTGATCAAACCTTTGTTCAACAACTCATGAACTTGTCGGTTAAGCTCTTCATTCTCAGCCAGTGTTAACCAATGTAGTTCTTTGTTCAATAAACTAGCTCCATGAATCAAATCCATACAATGACTGATATCTCTCATTTGTGGCAAACTATCAAGTAGATTATTTGAACTGATCTCCTTATACTCAATAAGTAACTTCTCAACTTATGCTGGAATTTCATCTTCTATATTCTTACTCATTTTTTTAGGAATCAAAGAATAACAAACATCATTTCTTTTCAGATTCTTAACAAACTATCTACCTTCCATAAAAATTTTTTTTACAGATGTACATATCTCACCGACAGATTCTTCAACCAAAGGTAACAAGATTTTTTTCTTACCGTCAACCCAAATAGTGTATCTATTCAATCTTCCATCATGTATAGCATATCTATCATATTGCCAAGGTCTACCCAGCAAAATATGACAACAATCCACTATTTGAAACTTTGTGACCATTTCCTCAGATTCTAAATTCTTTGAGCTTCCACTATCAAAAATCACCTTCCAAACTTTGTCTGCAACTCTACATCTGGTCTTAAACAAAATTTTCCTGACATGATCTTGCTTATCTTTCTCACTCCATAGTATCCTTCTGATAATGAGATTTCCTTCCTTCTTTGGTTCGTTCGGTGAATCCTCTTGCCCTAATGCATTTCTGTTGCTACCAACTTTCTTTCTTGGATGTGTACACTCAAAAGATCGATGTCCTTCTTCACCACAAATGTAACAAGTTCCTTGGAACCCTCTTCTACTATAACCACCTTGGGAGTAATTTCCTCTTCCTCGGTATGAACTTCCACCTTTCCATTCAGTCTTTCCTTTATCTTGAGATGTGTCTGAAATTGACTTGTCTGGTTCAGATCTACTATTTTCACCATGAGATCTACCTCTTCGTCTATGGAATATACCACCTCTGCCTCTTTGTCTTTGTTCATATCTCTTGTTCAATTTCTACTCAGATTTTATGGAAAACTGATATGCCTCCTCAATGCTTTCCATTTTGACCAAGTTGATCTCATCTTGTATTGAACTTCTTAATCCATTCAGATATCTTGCTATTCTTTCCAATTCATCTTCCACATGTCTAGATCTAATGTCCAATCTATAGATTTCTTCAGTATTGTCTTTTACTGAGCTATCTTTCTACTTTAAACTTTGCATTCTCCAAATTAGGTTAATTTGATAAACACAAGGTAGAAACTTGCCTTTCAATTTGTTTATTATCTTATCCCATACCTTGACCTTATCTTTATCTTTCTTCTTTTGATCCAATTGTAGATGCTCCCACCATAAGGATGCATGAACTTTCAAATTTGTGCTTACAATCTTCACTTTCTTCTCCTCTGATACATTTTCATACTCAAAGTACTTTTCCATCTCATTTATCCAATCTATCAATTCATCAGAATCCAATTTTCCACTATACTCAGGAGGATTAAACTGAGGTGTGGATTTCAAACTTGTCAAAGCATGCAGGAATCTCTCTTCTTCCTAATCCATCATAGGTGCAGGTGCAACTTCTCCTTGCACTTATTTAATTTCATCATCACTAACATCTTCAAGATGTCTTCCTCTACATTGGGTTGTCTCAACAACTTCCAATCTTGAACCCATTAGTCTTGGCATATCGGCTAGACCTAGATATGCTTTTCCTCTCCCATGAACCATCTTGAATCCCTTTACAATTGTAGGTCAGATTACAATCTGCTATCCCACAACAATATCAACCAACTAGGGTTAGGGATTACAAGAAGGAACCTAGATCTCACATTCGCTCTGATACCACCTAACGTAAGGAGGGATGATACTTAGGGTCAAAGGTAGTCCCAATTACCAAACCAACTTGTAGATACACAACATAGAAGCGACAACACAAGGAGATGATAAACAATAGATACTTTCATTAATTGATCAAACTCATTACATTTTAGGCTGTAAGGCCTTCCATTTTTTGGCCATATACATTCAAATGAGTTACATAGTGATCTTCATATATGCAAGGTCACAGACCTACCATCCAAATATCTCAACACTTAATCCTTTATCACAATCTGATACCCAAATTCCTACTAAAAACTAATACCCCTAAACTAAGAACAAAGAACCAAATATATAAAAGAGTCCACCAAAGAGGTCAGCACTCAAATCCCAAAGTGAGACCCAGATTTAGGTCCACACATATCCCAATGAGAGACCCCACATAAATTACGCCAGGGAAATTAAATGCAGAAGTTGGCCAGATTAGGATAAACAACTCGGTAAGAAGATAACCGAGCAACAACAACAACTCGGTAAGAACATAACCAAGAAACATAAACTAACTCAGTTAAAGAAACACTGAGCAACCAACTTTCACCAAGACCCATCGGTAAAGAAAGATAGAACAAGTAACCAAGCAACAACAGTTACCGAGCACTTCACTGAATAGCCTCCAAACAAACTAAAGAACAAAAGAAAACATATTTTTGGTTGAACAGGATTGCCAAGAACCCAAGATGCTTATGCATTAGAACAAACTATTCCATGCTCTGAATATTATTTACAAGCTCTGAACTACACTTTTCATTTACAAACAAAGATTTATTGATAGGATTAAGTCTTCTTATCATTCCATACTTAGAAACCATCTCAATATTCATTGAAATTTGGAATGCCTCATGCAAACTAGATGGATATTCATTCCTTAATTTTTAGATCAATTTTTGGTCAAATGCCCATAGGTATAAAATGAGTGTTATTGCATTACAAGGTGTACACTTTTTAAGTACTTTCTTCAATGCCCACACAACTCTAAAACTAAACTCAGGAAACAACTCATCTTATTTGACATGAATGTCCATAAACTCACTCAGAACCAAGTACTCACTGATTTTATCACCAAATTTCTCTATAAAAATTAATGTGAACTCCCATGAGTTGATTGAGAATATTAGAAAATTAGATAAACACTCTCTTGCATCCTCCTTGAATGACTGTACAAATAATTTCATGACCTTATCTTCTAATTTCTAGTGGTATAATATTAGGGTAACTAGGAATATGAATAGAATCTATAGGCTTATACTTATGAATATTTAAATTCTTTCTATAAAATCCTTGGAGTTGTTCACTAGGCATAATTATAGTTGGAGATACATAGGGCTGAAATTTTTTACTGTACATTTTCACATCCTTCCATAAGCACATGATGTATAACCTTGATTTACAACTATGCTTGATAAAAGATTTCAATAAATTTTCATACTTCAGTAGAGCATATAAGTAAAAATTTATAACAAATATGTATGCAAACACTTTATAACACTCCCCTCTTATTTAGTGTTGAATCCACTTAATAGGGAAAATAATTTGTTTAAAAGAATTTTCAGATTTCATAATATTTTATTTGAAACTTTTGAAAATACTTGGGATTGTTATAGAAGCACTAGAACTTTGTGTTGGAATAGTCCAAAGGGATAACTGAGGGGGGGGAGGGGGGGGGGGGGGGGANGGGGGGGGGGGGGGGGGGGGGGGGGGGGGTGGATCAGTTATCAGCTAGTTAAATTATTTTCCTCTTATTAAGTGTAGAGTATCATTAAGCATATACACAATAAGATAACACAAAATAGAACACCACAATTTTGGTTACGGGGAAACCAAATTAGGTAAAAACCCCGGTGGGAATTAGTACCCAGAAAGAACTGTACTTGACTATAATAATCCCTGTTAGAACATATTACAACCCTGTTAGGAGTTGATCTTTACAATACAATAAGTATATTGACCTAGTTAAGGGTTGGACCCTGTTAGGAGTCTTTTACAAATAACCCTGTTAGGAGTGAGGACTCACTGTCCAAAAGAACACTGCTAAAATGATGAAGGTTGCAAACTTCAGTAAAACAAATATACACTATACCTGATAATGAACTATTTGAGTAGACCTTCTATCTTGATCAGTTCAAATGAATTATATACACTATCTACTTCTTCACATAGATCTTTAACTAATGAATGAAATGGCTTTACTCTCCCAAAACAAGAAACATTTTTTTGTATTCTTTTTTTGTCTCTTTTATTATCATTCACGCTTGGTGATCTTCAAATGAAATACTATAAGTATCTTCTCCAAAAGCTATGATCTTTGTCGGCTATAGGAATCCCTCCACTTCTTCTTTTGTCAGCTAAACAAAGCACGCAACATAATTAGAACCGCACAACTCAAACAAAATAGATGCATCGCTTCACAGAGTCAGCTCCACCAAAATTACCCAAACGTCATGCTTCGATTGAAAAATGATTAGCACCTTTGGTTAATTAACTTAGACTCATAACTAAACATGAATCTGAACACGCATATCCCATGGATAGACGCAACTAAATAATCAATAAAATTACTGCTGGCTTACTGAAAAAAATCCTCTGAAACTGTGGCTGGTAGACAGAGTAACATAACTCAACTGTTAGTGAACATCTGAATCTGCGTGTATGAACATGGTATAGTAACTATGTCTACAACATAAAAACAACCGTGTAAGGCTTCCACACATCCATACTGAAAATTAGATATAATTCACTATTGTATACTATATGTTGTCATCAATGACAAACATACAGTCAACTATTTGCACAAAGGAAAATCTCCAACAATCTCCCCCTTTGACATTGATGGAAACATATGATTAAAAAGACCATCAACCCAATAGTTTCTTCTTTATTTTTACAATCTTCTCAATATCCTCATTAAAGTTTCCTCTTTATTGTAGCATCTCCTTTGACGGTGTTTTTATTTTCATGAATATATACTCCCCCAGAGTATATGCTCCCCCTTACTATATACTCCCCCTTTGAAATCAATGTCAAAGGATGCCAAATACAGATAAGCACAAATACTACTCTAGAAGTAGAGTAGTCAATCACTCATCAGTCACAAAGGACTGATGCATTTTCTATAAGTTCTAATCAGACTCAGGAAAGAGAATTACTCCCAGCTTCTTCCTGAGATACTCAAAAGTATCTTTTGATAATGGTTTTGTGAATATGTTAGCTCTTTTTCTTGCAAGAATCAACAATGCTTGACCTCTATTCCCAAAACAGATTCTTACATTGAAAAGGCTAATTAACAAGGATGAAATCCTTCTTCACTTCGAGCTCCACAAACTCAGGCGGGTGTACCTACTTACTGACTCACTGAATCACAAATAATCTCATAGTGGACTAAGGATTTATAATCCTTCTCCTTTTTAAGTTCTCAGAACTAGGAAGGCTAACCCATGGATTCATTTCTTTAAAGAATCACCAACAATGTCTGTACTATTTAGTACAGATTTTGGACATTCATGTTCATAAATAGAAAGTAAAATATTTTCAATATTTGAATGATTCATGATGAGAACTACTTTTCAGAACTTAGACCAGTGCCTAATCAAGGGAAAAGTGTCCAATAAAATGTAAATCTATAGAAAACCAATTAATAAGAACACAAACGAGATCCCAGATAGAGTGCCTTATAAACTATCCTTTCATTTCCACATCTATCTATCAGATTTTCATATTAATATCCAGCCCTCTAGGATTACTCACAAGACTAACTCCTTCCTTGAAGGAAGCTCATAAATAACTGCATAGTTACCTTGTAACCAGCATGTTCAGAATGCCTTACAGACTAAACATACAAGAGCATGAATAAAAATACAAAAAGACACCATAGATCTAAAACTGGAGATTCTATTGTATTTCATTAATGTATTTCTACTTCAAAACATTAAAAAAGACACAAAGCTTCAAAACTAAACAATAATATCAAGTCTGCTATGTAGCTGTAAATTCACCATCCTTACTACAATGGAGAAAAAACCAGATATAGGAGAAAGGAAAAACAATCCAGTCACCGACACCTGTCTGTCCCCAAAAATATCTGCAACTGCTCAAACCGAAACTATGAAAATCTAATTTGATTTTCCCTCAAATTATCTGCAAAATATTCTTCTTCATTCTGAGACCTTTCTGGCAACATATAATACTCTATACTTTGGATCAAATTTTCCCTCTAAAAATTTAGTCCAAGTTTGCCTTCCCGTGCAGATTTCTTTTAAAAGTCTAAAATATTTGCATTTAAGTTTAATTACCTTTTCAATAGTTGGACTATTGAAATAAGATAAATTAAACTTTAAATATTCCCTTTTGCTCACATCTCTCCAGAATGATCCACTTGTCACCTAGGCTTAATGGCTTAAAGGGTAGTTGGTGAACATCTTTCCCCTAAGCAATTAAGTCAGCCTTTGGATCTTTTTCAAATTGCTCACCTTTTAATCCTTTTCCATTTGTGATGGATTTAATTAAATATTTTAGTTTATTTCATTATTTTCTCAGAATGCACCAGCTTGGGACACTTGTCGCTTAGGCTTAATGGATTAAAGGGTAGATGGTGAGAATCTTTTCCCTAAGCCATTAAGTCAACCCTTGATTTGTTTTGAAGTTGCAAGTTTTTTAACCCATTTGTTGAAATGAATTAAAATTAAAAAACATTTCAAATCTGCACATCTCACAAGAATGTGCCAAGTGTCACCTTCTGATTGGTCCATAGGTCCACTTGGCGGCATGTGTCAATCTCTGATTGGTGCCTCTAAACTGCATTGGACTTACGTCATTTGGCACCTACTGGGCACCACGTGGCATCCTTTGATTGGTTGACCAGTCAACTTGGCACCACTTGTCATTTGTGCCACATGGACCAATGGCTTAATGGCTTAGGCTTATCTTCCTTGCAACTTTCTCATTAATCCATTAAGCCATTCATCGATTTTGGCTACCTCGAGATTCGTGCCAAAATCTACATCCTCTTAAGCCCTGTCACATGCCATGTCAACCTTGCAGGTCCCACAAAAATTTGGGTGTCCTCTCCTCGGGCACGGTTTTCAAAGTGATCCCTGAGCTCCTATGTGCGCCTATAGCCTCTTCTTGCTTCTTCATATCACATTGTAAGTGTTTTTCCTTATAAACATCTCCCAATTCCATTTTGGGACGAATGTGGGATAATGATTTTGAAGTTTTAATATTCTATTATGCATTTTCATTCAAAATTTAGGGACCTACCGCGTGCACTAAGCCTTCCAGCCGACGCACCATTCAAAGAGCCTCTTGGCTTTTCTTTATTACATAGAGGAAGTGCGACAGTATTTAAACATAAATATTTCCACTCCCTAGTCAATGTGGGATACAACGCACTGCATTTTCAAATCCTTTTAAAACTTACTGCGCAAATTTTTGGCCCACACACCTGCAGATTATACTTGCAATGAAATGTTCAAGACTCCATCTTTCTCCATATTGCTGGGTGGACACCTCCAACAAACATTTCCTACATTCTACCTTGCACTTACCTTCAATTCTGCATGGAGTCTTTGCACAGGCATTTTAATTTTACAAATTGGTCTTGAGTGCTTTTGTGTTGTGCGTGGGGTCTTCCAATTTATTTGGATGAAATGTTTTATAATTCTGCAAGCTCTTGGCTCATAAACCATGTGCAGGGAATTTCCATTTCAAATTTGTCAAAATAGATTTGCTGGCATTGTTTTTTTATTTTAAACATATGCATTTTCAACTTATTTACCTTGTGCGTGGGCTCCCTTCAAACATAACGTGGGCTGTAGATTATTGTTTAATTTTCTTGCATTGTTTTGAATTTTAAAATCCCCAAATCCTCCAAACCTCTACGTAGCTCTCCATGGAAGTCGATGCTACCCCTAAACTCACCATGCTGGAGCTCCTTCACCAATTTTCCATTGCAAAGTGTGATTAATTTTCTTTGCATTGCCCCAATGCACAGCTGATAGCCTCATTCTCTGAAATGCATTCAATGTTTTATGTTTTTCAAAAAAATAGACTTCCAAATCCCCATTCAAATTCAACATAGAACTGGTGTTTGGCATTTGAAATGGCTATTAATGTGTTTTAAATTCCCCTCGACTACCTCCATGTAGCTCTTCCAGCTCCATTTCATTACTTCCACAATGGTATCTCAGTTAGCATGCGTGGCTTCCTTCTCCAGCCTGTGCCATCTCTTTTGAAATCTAAAACCATCCCTCTCTTTAAACACTGGCCCCATGTGTTAAAAATTGGCACTGACTTCCTCATTTACAGATTGTAGCTTCATTGGCCCTCCTTGCATAGTCAACGTGGGCTTTGCTCAATCATGCATTGCACTGACCTCTCAGTAGCCCTTGCATTTGTTTTGGCATTGCGTAGGATTTGAAGTAACCATGCACTGGCTATTTAGCTTCCTCCTAGGAAGTTACCATGCTTCGTCAATGGTTTCATATTGGCCATCATGCCTGCCAATTACATTCACCATCGCGCAAACAAGAGGAGTCTGGAAAGTTGAAGACTTTGTGTTTTACCTGCCAAGTGCTATTTGATTTGAAATTTGAAATACAACACCTAGCCCTTTTCAATCTCCCAGAGATGTCAAACAATTGTAGACCTTCTATTTTCTTGGAAGTACCACCTAAGGCACCTCATGTTCGCATAAAGATCATTATTTTAAATCAACAATTGATAAAATAATAATGTACTTTTAAAACCATGTAAGTTGCATATCGAACTTCACACACAAACAACAAGTCCTTGAGACGCTGATTCGAGGCTTGACTTTCCTGAAAACCAATTTCATCTTCGACAAATCAAACTTGATCATCCATGCAACCTTGACGATGAGGCATCGAACTGGCAGGCTTTAAATAACTCATTACAATTTTGCAAACTTAACTCATTAATGGCATCTGGCCTCTGGGGCTGGCTTTAAAAATTGACAAAATTTAGTAACTGGGACATGGCGCTGGGCACACACATTCTATGGTTATCGTTCTTCCATACCGCAAATTGGTATCTGAAAAAACCAAATAGGTCAAAATATTTTAATCACCCAATTTGCCTATTCAGAATAATTCTGCAAGTTACCCTGTCAAATAACAGTAAACACATTTGGTTTTGACTTTGAAAACATGTCAAACGACCTCCTGGGGATCCGAGCTTCTGGACATTGGAAGTATGATATATGGAGAAAATGGATTCGGAAGGGTGTCTCTTGAAAATAAATCGATCACATTTGGAAGCCCCTCAAAAGTAGCCACTTGGAAATGCAGAAAACATAAAACAAGAGGAATATCGATTTCTGCAAATGAAAAGAATCTTGAAGAGTGTGCAAACAAAACCCTCAGGAACTGAAACCTTGCAAAATTGGAGAAAATTTGGTCTACAATTCATGGAAACCATTTTCCTATTGTAACCAATCACGAAATTCAAGATATAACCTCAGAAACAGGGCCTTCGACCAAACTGTGCAACTGATCTGCATCAAATTGTTAGAAACTACAAACGGAATCAGATTGGCAAACTGGGCAAACAGATTCATGATGAGATGAAAATATTCAGGATAGCACATTTCCATGCCTATATTATAGGGGAGCTTTCAATTATCCATTTCATTCAACTAGGTATAAAATTGTAAGACCTCAAAGTAGGTCATTCAGAAATCTGCATTTGACAATTTGGCACACTGATAGAAACTGCAAATGGAATGGGCTTGGCACACTGACCAAATAAACTTGTCATAACTTGACAATGGATAATCAAGAATTATTTGACCTCTATAATGGAGTATAAAAGGGATTTTTTCAAATAGGTCACAAGGTCAAAAGTTACAATCAGTCAAACATGGCTACTCAGAATTCTGATCAATTACATAATGCATGACAACAACAAACTACTAACTTTGAGGGGTTTGAAAAGTAGTCAAAACATATCGAAATGACTTGGGATTTGAAACATAGGTTCTTTGATATGCATAATAAACATCCCCAAAGTGGTTTTCCATGAAATTTAATAGGACACAAGATATTCAAAGGCAAACTAAGCCCGTTACAGCAAATTGACACTTAGGCAGAAATGCAGATTTGGACAAGTGCTCAAAACAAGACATCACGAAACAACTCAAAACTTGAAATAAATGACCTGGGATGTCTTCAAATTTATAAAAAAGATAAATAAACACCTGTCATGCATGAAAAACTTTAGAATCTCATCTAGGCAAATAGGCTCAAAAAGCACTTATAAGGGGTCAAAATGTAAAGAACTAGTAAAACACTAAAAAATGACTGTTGTATTTTTGAGTACCAACAATGGCTCTGACTGAGGATGCGTGCCCCATGTGGGCATGCAGAGGATTCAAATCTCTTGGTACAACAGACCACCCAAAAACAAATCAAACTTTATCTCCACTTTCTCTCTCTTCTTCTATTTCTCCTTCCCAACTCAAGAACTAGGAAATGTCTTTATTCAAAGGAAACACACCACACGACTAAAAGGGAAAGAAAGAAACTATACAAAAAAGAAGCTTATTTAAAAAGGCTCAAATCCACAAAATAGGATTCATCTCTTACCTCTATCAAACATATAATTTTCATCTCCAAAAATCCAAGGTAAATTGAGGCTATCATATCCATTCACTTGATCAAAAATGCTGCCCTAAATCTTCAACATATCAAACAAAAGGTAATCAACAAACTTATCATTACTTGGAAAAACAAAGTCATTAAATTGTTGTGCATGTTGATCATAGTGTGACATCAAAACATCACACCCTTCCCTATTGCTGACTTGCTGGAAGAAGAAACATTCCAGCTCACTCTCATGGCAGAAAACATCTACATTCTGAATGTTAGTTTGCGCCAAAGAATACACTTCTTTTACATCAACACCTTGCAAACTAAAAAATAATGTCTCAAAACAAAAATTTGATTACACAAAATCAGAGACAACTTGCTGATCCAAACTCCTGTCAGCATCTTGTGAACAAGTATCATCAATCAATGGCTCTACTATCATTTTCAAATCTGAGAAAACACTTTCAGACTTATTACTGTTCTTCAAGATCATGATGTGAGCAAGAAATCCTGACACTATGTTTATGAAAAACTAAATCCACACCAAAACATTCATCATCATATTCATCATAAACAACAACATTAAACTTATCACAGTGATATGTGCTTTTAATTTGCAAAGTATCCAACCTAGGTATAGGAAAAGGGTCCATATTATATGTATCATATTTCACGGCCTTGTCAGCATCATCACTATCAAAAGATATCTTCATTGGACATGGAACTTTAAAGTCATTTATAGGTGCATACCTCTGATAATTAGCTTCTAAAAGTTCTAAAATTTTCTCACTACTTAGCAGGCATTGAACTTCTTGTCCATTTTCTTTGATCTCTTGCTCAATGTTGAATACATCTTCCTTGCTGGAAACAAAAGACATGATTTCTTGGTTTATATCACTTTGTGCAAAAGAGTCACTATCACTTTCATTTGCATCATACTCAAGCTCTTTCTATTCACATGAATCACTGAAATAAGAAATCATCATTTACATGTTGAAAATAAGGAAACTCTACAAACTCAACGGAGTCACTTCTAGTTACAGATTCTTCCTCATTGTCTTGTTGTTCATAGGCTTCACTGTCCACATTGTAATCAACACTTTCAGCATAAGTAGACTCAAAATCAGCACAACTGAATTTAGATTCAGCATTTTCAATTTCATCTATCCATCTTCTAACACATTCAGATACTTCTTTAAGAGATGCTGACCAACCGACTAATTCAGGCACACAAAGTTCTAAAAATAATTGCACCCATTCTAATTTTGGAAAGTCAATATCTGCTATAAGCTTATCAACTGCACTAGAAAACCTTTGATAAAATGAATATGTTGACTCTTTTTTCCTTTCTCCTACCCTTTATTTTAAAACTAGTAGGGCTTTCTCTTGGATTTTTTGAACTATCAATGCAATATCCTTTTTTCTACTAGCAATTTCAAAATCTTGCTTGTAAATTTCAGATCTAGAAAACATATCTCCCTTCATGAGAGTTGAAATTTCCATCTGAACTATTTACTCAACAATACATTCTATTCTTGAGAAAGATTTCTATCTGATCTTAAAACCATCACTTCCTCCATGAACCAACAACATATTTTTGATTTCTTGAAACTGAAACTTTCAACGCAGAAATATGACAAAAATTTCAATCTCTTTCCCTTTTCTTAGTGACTTATTCACCTATGAAGGGACTTTTATTTTCAACAAATAAGAGGATTACCTAGATGAAATTTGTAGCAGTTGTTCTCTTTGCTTCTTGAATTGAAACACTGCAGTTTTAGAGCCTTTTGTGTAGCTTCATCAGGTTATTTCTTCGTAGAGTTGCCATCTCCTTGCAGAGGAGAACTTTCAAACATCAAAAGCTATTTGCCAAATTCTTTTCAATTCTTGGTTTTCTCTAATTCAGCAGAGTTGCACAATCCTCTTTACTTTCATTGCCATGAAAACTTCCAAGCTTTTATTACACATAGATCTGAAATTTTTTCAGATTTCTTTCTTGACTCCTTTCCTTAGAATCAGATTCTGAATATTGATTCAGCCAAGCAAGGAAACAAATGTCTTAACTTGCTAATCTTAAACATCAAATAACAATTGATAATCACAAGTTACAGTGGCACACAGCAACTAGGATACTCCAATTTTAAACAGAGAGTCGCCACCCACAACAAGCATGGGATTAAGATTCACAATATGGTCCAGAAATGAAGCAACAAATTATTAGCTCCTATGAGCTTTTAACATCCACTTCTCCGACAGATTATAATTTCTTGGGTATTTTGATTTGTAACTTTTAACACCATAGATTTACTGATTTCTTAAACAAGATTTTTGCATCTTATTCCCCAGTAGAGTCGCCATTTTGTTAGCAAGACTTGGATGGGAAAACTCAACTGAAATTTGATTCAATCAATAAAACACCAGAGAGTCTGATTTCTTCAACAAGATTTTTGCATCTTACTCCCCAATAGAGTCACCATTTTGTTAGCTCTTTTTCTTGCAAGCATCAATAATACATCAACAATGCTTGACCTCTATTCCCAACACAGATTCTTACATGGAAAGGCTAATTAACAAGGATGAAATCCTTCTTCTCTTTGAGCTCCACAAACTCAGGCGGGTGTACCTACTTACTGACTCACTGAATCATACAGAATCTCACACCGGACTAAGGATTTATAATCCTTCTCCTTTTTAAGTTCTCAAAACTAAGAAGGCTAACCCAAGGATTGATTTCTTTAAAGAATCAACAATGTTTGTACTATTCAGTGCAGATTCTGGACATTCATGTTCATAAATAGAAAGTAAAATATTTTCAATATTTGAATGATTGATGATGAGAACTACTTTTCAGAACTTAGACCAATGCCTAATCCAGGGCAAAGAGTCCAATGAAATGTAAATCTATAGAAAACCAATTAACAAGAACACAATAGAGATCCCAGATAGAGTGCCTTACAAACTATCCTTTCATTTTCACATCTATCTATCAGATTTTCGTATTAATATCCAGCCCTCTAGGATTACTCACAAGACTAACTCCTTCCTTGAAGGAAGCTCATAAATAACTGCATAGTTACCTTGTAATAGCATGTTCAGAATGCCTTACAGATGAAACATACAAGAGCATGAATAAAACTACAAAAAGACACCATAGATCTAAAACTGGAGATTCCATTGTATTTCATTAATGTATTTCTGCTTCAAAACATTAAAAAAGACACAAAGCTTCAAAACTAAACAATAATATCAAGTCTGCTATGCAGCTGTAAATTCACCATCCTTACTACAATGGAGAAAAAACCAGATATAGGAGAAAGAAAAAACAATCCAGTCACCGACACCTATCTGTCCCCAAAAATATCTACAACTGCTCAAACTGAAACTACAAAAATCTGATTTGATTTTCCCTCAAATTATCTACAAAATCTTCTTATTCATTCCAAGACCTTTTTGGAAACATATAATACTCTATACTTTGGATCAAATTTTCCCTCTGAAACTTTAGTCCAAGTTTGCCTTCCCGTGCAGATTTCTTTTAAAAGTCTAAAATATTTGCATTTAAGTTTAATTACCTTTTCAATAGTTGGACTATTGAAATAATATAAATTAAACTTTAAATATTCCCTTTTGCTCACATCTCACTAGAATGCGTCACTTGTCACCTAGGCTTAATGGCTTAAAGGGTAGATGGTGAGCACCTTTCCCCTAAGCCATTAAGTCATCCCTTGGATCTTTTTCAACTTGCTCACCTTTTAATCCTTTCCATTTGTGATGGATTTAATTAAATATTTTAATTTAATTCATTGTTTTCTCAGAATGCACCAGCTTGCGAGACTTGTCGCTTAGGCTTAATGACTTAAAGGTAGATGGTGAGCATCTTTCCCCTAAGCCATTAAGTCAACCCTTGGTTTGTTTTGAAGTTGCAAGTTTTTTAACCCATTTGTTGAAATGAATTAAAATTAAAAAACATTTCAAATCTGCACATCTCACCAGAATGTGCCAAGTGTCACCTTTTGATTGGTCCGCAGGCCCACTTGGCACAACGTGTCAATCTCTGATTAGTGCCTCTAAACTACATTAGACTCGTGTCATTTGGCACCTACTGGGTGCCACGTGGCATCCTCTGATTGGTTGACCAGTAAACTAGGTACCACTTGTCATTTGTGCCACATGGGCCAATGGCTTAATGGCTTAGGTTTATCTTCCTTGCAACTTTATCATTAAGCCATTAAGCCATTCATCAATTTTGGGTGCCTCGAGATTCATGCTGAAATTTGCATCCTCTTAAGCCCAGTCACCTGCCACGTCAACCTTGCAGGTCCCGCCAAAATTTGGGCGTCTTCTCCTCGGGCACGATTTTTGAGGTGAGCCCTCAGCTCCTATGTATGCTCATAGCCTCTTCTTGCTTCTTCATATCACATTGTAAGTGTTTTTCCTTATAAACATCTCCCAGTTCCAATTTGGGACGAATGTGGGATAATGATTTTGAAGTTTTAAGATTCTATTATGCATTTTCGTTCAAAATTTAGGGACCCACCATGCGCACTAAGCCTTCCAGCTAGCACACCATTCAAAGAGCCTCTTGGCTTTTCCTTATTACATAGAGCAAGTGCTACAGTATTTAAACATAAATATTTCCACTCCCTAGTTAATGTGGGATACAACGCACTGCATTTTCAAATCTTTTTAAAACTTACTGCGCAGAGTTTTGGCCCATACACCTGCAGATTATACTTGCAATGAAATGTTCAAGATTCCATCTTTCTCCATATTACTGGGTGGACACCTCCAACAAACATTTCCTACAATCTACCTTGCACAAGTTTACCTTCAATGTTGCGTGGAGTCTTTGCACATGCATTTTCAATTTGCAAATTGGTCTTGAGTGCCTTGTGCTATGCGTGGGGTCTTCAAATTTATTTGGATGAATTTTTTTATAAATCTGCAAGCTCCTGGCTCATAAACCATGCGCAGGGAATTTCCATTTCAAATTTGTCAAAACAGATTTGTTGGCATTGTTTTTTGTTTTAAACATATGCATTTTCAACTTATTTACCCTGTGCGTGGGCTCCCTTCAAACATAACGTGGGCTGCATATTGCTATGTAATTATCTTGCATTGTTTTGAATTTTAAAATCCCTAAATCCTCCAAACCTCTACGCAGCTCTCCATGGAAGTATACACTGCCCCTAAACTCACCATGCTGGAGCTCCTTCACCAATTTCCCATTGCAAAGTGTGATGACTTTTCCTTGCATTGCCCCAGTGCACAGCTGACAGCCTCATTCTCTGAAATGCATTCAATGTTTTATGTTTTTCAAAAAAAAGACTTCCAAATCCCCATTCAAATTCAGTGTAGAACTAGTGTTTGGCATTCGAAATGGTTATTAATGTGTTTTAAATTCCCCTTAACTACCTCCACGTAGCTCTTCCAGCTCCATTTCATTACTTCCACATTGGTATCTCAGTTAGCATGCGTGGCTTCCTTCTCCAGCCTGTGCCATATCTTTTGAAATCTAAAACCATCCCTCTCTTTAAACGCTGGCCCCATGTGTTAAAACTTGGCACTGACTTCCTCATTTACAGATTGTAGCTTCATTGGCCCTCCTTGCATGGTCAACGTGGGCTTTGCTCAATCATGCATTATGCTGACCTCTGAATAGCCCTTGCATTTGTTTTGGCATTGCGTAGGATTTGAAGTAACCATGCACTGGCTATTTAGCTTCCTCCTAGGTAGTTACCATGCTTTGTCAATGGTTTCATATTGGCCATCATGCCCACCAATTACATTCACCATCGCGCAAACAAGAGGAGTCTAGAAAGTTGAAGACTTTGTGTTTTACCTGCCAAGTGCTATTGGATTTGAAATTTGAAATACAACACCTGCCCCTTTTCAATCTCACGGAGATCTCAAACAATTGCAGACCTTCTATTTTCTTGGAAGTACCACCTAAGGCACCTCATGTTCGCATAAAGATCATTATTTTAAATCAACAATTGATAAAATAATAATGTACTTTTAAAACCATGTAAGTTGCATATCGAACTTCGCACACAAACAACAAGTCCTTGAGACGCTGATTCGAGGCTTGCCTCTCCTGAAAACCAATTTCATCTTTGAAAAATCAAACTCGATCATCCATGCAACCTGGACGATGAGGCATCAAACTGGCAGGCTTTAAATAACTCATTACAATTCTGCAAACTTAACTCATTAATGGCATCTGGCCTCTGGGGCTGGCTTTAAAAACTGACAAAATCCAGTAACCGGGACATGGCGCTGGGCACACACTTTCTATGGTTATCAATATTCCATACTAAAAAGTGGTATCTGACAAAACCAAATAGGTGAAAATATTTTAATCACCCAAGTTGCCTATTCAGAACAATTCTTCAAGTTACCATGTCAAATAACGGTAAACACATTTGGTTTTGACTTTGAAAACATGTCAAACGACCTCCCAGGGATCCGAGCTTCTGGACATTGGAAGTATGCTATATGGATAAAATGGATCCAAAAGGGCGGCTCTTGAAAATCAACCGATTACATTTGGCAGCTCCTCAAAAGTAGCCACTTGGAAATGCAGAAAACAAAAAACAAGAGGAATACCGATTTCTGCAAATGAAAAGAATCTTGAAGAGTGTGCAAACAAAACCCTCGGGAACTGAAACCTTGCAAACTTGGAGAAAATTTGGTCTACAATTCACGGAAACCATTTTTCCTGATGTGACCAATCAAAACATTCAAGATATAGCCTCACAAACAGGGCGTCCGACCAAACTGTGCAACTGATCTGCATCAAATTGTTAGAAACTGCAAATGGAATCAGATTGGCAAACTGGGCAAACGGATTCATGATGAGCTGAAAATATTTAGGTTAGCACATTTCCATGCCTAGAATACATGGGTGCTTTTAATTATCCATTTCATTGAACAGGGTGTAAAATTGTAGGACCTCAAAGTAGGTCATTCAGAAATCTGCATTTGACAATTTGGCACACTGATAGAAACTTCAAATGGAATGGGCTTGGCACACTAACCAAATAAACTTGTCGTAACTTGAAAATGGATACTCAAGAAGTATTTGACCTCTATAATGTAGTATAAAAGGGATTTTTTCCAATAGGTCACAAGGTCAAAAGTTACAATCAGTCAAATAGGGCTACTCAGAATTCTGATCAATTACACAATGCATGAGAACAACAAACTACCAACTTTGAGGGGTTTGAAAACTAGTCAAAACATATCAAAATGAATTGGGATTTGAAACATAGGTTCTTTGATATGCATAATAAAAATCTCCAAAGTGGTGGGCCATGAAACTTAATAGGACACAAGATATTCAAAGGCAAACTAAGCCCGTTACAACAAATTGACACTTAGGCAGAAATGCAGATTTGGACAAGTGCTCGAAACAAGACATCACGAAACAAATCAAAACTTGAAATAAATGAACTGGGATGTCTTCAAATGTCTAAAAAAGAGAAATAAATACCTGTCATGCACGAAAAACTTCAGAATTTGATCTAGGCAAATAGGCTCAAAAAGCACTTATAGGGGGTCAAAATGTAAAGCACTAGTAAAACACTAAAAAATGACTATTTTATTTTTGAGTACCAACAAAATATATCTTCCAACTGATCTTTGGTGCTCACATAATCCAGCTTCACTTGTCTTTCTACAGCTTTTTCTCTTAGAAAATGATATTTTATTTCTATGTGTTTTGTCTTTGCGTGCATTACAGGGTTCTTTGACATATTGACGGTGATGGTGTTGTCATAATGGATGACAATGGGATAATCAATCTGAATTCCAAAGTCTTTAATCATCTATTTGATCCATACCATTTTTGAACAATTCAATGTGGCTACTACATAATCAGCCTCTGCTGTTGACTGAGAAATATAGTTCTGCTTCTTGCTTGTCCAAGTAACCAACCTGTCTCCAAGAAATAATGCTCCTCCTGAGGTACTCTTTCTGTCATCAATGCAACCTACCCAATCTACATCTATGTATACATGAAGTTCTACATTTTCTAATGTAGGATACCATAAACCATAGTCTATAGTTCTCTTTACATATCTGAATATTCTTTTTATTTCCATTAGGTGATTCTGTTTAGGTTCAACTGCAAATCTCCCAACAATGCCAACTGCATTAGATATAACTAGTCTAGATTGAGTGAGATATATGAGTTTTCCTATCATGGATTTGTAAATTGTTTTGTCAACTGTTGTGGAGTCATCACTTTTAGAAAGCTTGCTTCCAGTTATCATGAGAGTGCTTATTGGCTTGCAATCTTCCATTTTGAATGTCTTCAGTATCTCCTTCACATATTTAGACTGATTTATGAATATACCTCTGTCTGCCTGCTTTACATTTAATCACAAAAAGTAATAAATAGGTCCAATCATGCTCATTTCAAATTCACTCTGCATCTCTGTGACAAATTCTGCACTAAGCTTGTCATTGCCTCCAAATATAATGTCATCAACAAAGATAGCAACAAGTAGTAATCCTTCAAGTGTCTCTCTGATGAATAATTTGCAATCTTCTGCTCCCTTTTTGAATCCAATCTTTGTTAAGTAGCCATCTAGTCTCTCATACCATGCTCTTGGGGCCTGTTTAAGTCCATAGAGGGCTTTCTTTAGTCTGCATACCATGTCTGGATTGTGTGAAAGTTTGAATACTTGAGGCTTCTCTATGTAGACTTCTTCCTTCATGTCACCATTCAGGAAAGTTTACTTGACATCCATCTGATATACTTTGAAGTTTTTGAATGTTACGTAAGCTAAAAACAAATTTATATCTTCCAGTCTGCTCACAGGGGCAAATGTATCAGAATAGTCAATTCCTTCTCTTTGCGCATATCCTTTACATACCAATCTTGCTTTATTTATTATTATTGTACCATCTTCATTCATTTTGTTTCTGAATATCCACTTAGTTCCAATCACGTTCTTGTCACAAGGTCTAGGGACCAATTCCCATGTGTCATTCTTGATTATTTGATCTAATTCTTCTTGCATTGTAGTTTTCCAATCTGAATCATTGCACTCATCTTCAACACTTAAGGGTTCACTTTGTGAAAGTAAACATACCTCTTCATCAACAGTTGAACCTTTTTCTCTAGATCTTGTCAAAATTTTACTGCTCTGATCTCCAATGATATCTTCTTTTGAATGGTATCTGGATGTATATTTTGATATTTGAGGTGTGACACTCTCATCTGTGATATGTGATTCTTCTTGACTTGGTTCAGGGTTATTGCATGATACATCAATACAATCAAACATTTCTTCTATAAATATTTCTTTATTGATATATCTAGGTTCATCTTCAATCACAGGTGCATATTCATAATATCTTTCTTGAATCATGAACTTCTTTTCAATCTTCACATGTGCACTTTCAATGATTTTCTTCAACCTTAAATTAAAACATCTATAAGATTTTCTCTTAGTAGAGTAACCAAGAAAAATACCTTCATCACTTCTAGCATCAAATTTCCCAACACCATCATCTCTCTTGATGTAGCACATGCTTCCAAAGAGTCTAAAGTATTTTACTATAGGTACATTACCAAACCAAAGTTCATAAGGTGTTTTGTCTGTGCCTAGTCTTAGTTGAATTCTGTTGATAGTATAGATTGTTGTATTGACTACATCTCTCCAATAGGTGTGTTTAACTTTCCCTTTGATCATGATAGTTTGCACTATGTCAAGTATTAACCTATTCCTCCTTTCTGCAATTCTAATTTTTTGAGGGGTTCTGGGTGCACTTAGTTGTCTTTTGATCCCATGTTATTTGCAGTACTCAAGAAACTTGTTAGAGGTTAATTTTCCTCCTCTATCAGATCTCAGACATTTTATCTTTAATCCAGACTCATTTTCAACTTTAGTTTTGAATATTTTGAACTTATCAAAAGCTTCAGATTTGTTTTTCAAGAATGAAACCCACATCATTCTGGAGAAATCATCAACAAACAAAATGAAATACCTTTCACCATAGTATTATCTTGTTTGAGTTGGTCCACATAAGTCTGTATGCACTAGATCTAATTTGTTCTCTACAAAGTTTTGTTTTCTTTTGAATGAGGTCTTTACATGCTTTCCCATCACACATTCCCTACACATAGTATCAACTGGTCTTGAAATACTAGGAAGGTCTCTTACTGCCTTTACATTGCTTATCTTTACTATGTTGTCAAAATTGATATGACAAAGTCTTTTGTGCTATAACCAACTGTCATCCACTTTTGCAACAAAATAACTTACTTCGGAGTTAAGTTGAAAGACATTACCTTTGGTCTTTGAACATGATGCAATCATGTATCCTTCTTTTTTGTTAATAATGCACCTGTTGTTTTTGAATTCTAACTGATATCCTTTATCAAGCAACTGTCCAACACTTAGTAGGTTATGATGTAAACCATCAACATATAGAGCATCATCTGTCTTGTTCTTCCCATCTAAGGTGATAGATCCTCTGCCTATGATAGGTTTGGGAGTGTTGTCTCCAAATCTAACCATGCCACCTTTGTACTTATCTAGATTTAAAAATATATCTTTGTCTCCTATCATGTGATGTGAATGCCCACTATCTATGATCTAGTCTATTCTGATGTCTTCTTGTGAAACTAAAGCCAATTCTTGTGCTTTCATTTCATCTTCAATTTCTATTATTTCAATCATTTTTTTATTATCTTTAATTGCAATGAATCCAATTTCATCTTCCCCTGAATCATCATCAATCACACCATCTTCAGCATGATAGCACTCCTTAGTATATTTGGGTTTGTAATATGATTTGAACTTCTTGACTCTTATAGGACACTTGGATGCAAAGTGACCAAATTTTTTGCATGAAAAGCATTTTAATGGTATCTATCCTTCATATTTTCCTTTACGTTTCCTTTCTTTCTTAGAAATCGTGGCAATGATTTCTTCTAGTTGTGTATCAACTTCTTCTTTCTCAATATTACTAGAGATGCTCAAGGATTTCTTACCATGGATTGATGCTTTGAAATTTGTTTCCATTTTAGGTTCTGTCTTCAATATTGATATCTCTAATGAAGATATTTTGCTGACTAAGGTTTCTCTTTTGAAGTCCTTTGAGAATTGCAAGGTTTCATCCAAGCTGTTTATCTTGCTTTCATAATATTTTGTCAATGTAGTCATCAATTTGTCCATTATATCTTCTTCTGAGATTTCTCCACCATTGTTCCTGATTCCTGATACTGCTTCATTAATCCTCTGATTGTAAGCTCTAATTTTTTCTTCAGGTAGCATCTCTAAATTGTTTTATCTTTTCTTCCATGTCTTTCTACGCGTATTCTTGGATTGAATGTCTCCTTCAAACATGTCTTCTAAGTATTTCCAAATTGAATATGCTTTATGCTGAATTAGTTATCAGCTAGTTAAATTATTTTCCTCTTATTAAGTGCAGAGTATCATTAAGCATATACACAATAAGATAATACAAAATAGAACACCACAATTTTGGTTAAGGGGAAACCAAATTAGGTAAAAACCCCTGTGGGAATTATCACCCACAAAGAATTATACTTGAGTATAATAATCCATGTTAGAAGATCTCACAACCCTGTTAGGAGTTGATGTTTACAATGTAATAAGTATAGTGACCTAGTTAAGGGTCGGACCCTGTTAGGAGTATTTTACAAATAAACCTATTAGGGGTGAGGAATCATTGTCTAAAAGCACACTGCTAAAATGACGAAGGCTGCAACCTTCAGTAAAACAGATACACACTATATCTGATAATGAACTGTTTGAGTAGATCTGATGTCTTGATCATTTCTAATGAATTGTATAGACTCTCTGCTTCTTCACATAACTCTTTAACTGATGAATGAAATGGCTTTACTATCCCAAAAAAATCAACATTCTGTTATGTTCTTTTTCTGTCTCTTTTATTATCTTTCACGCTTGGTGATCTTCAAATGAACTACTATAAGTATCTTCTCCAAAAGATATGATCTTTTTTTTCTGTATGAATCCCTCCAATGATTCTTTTGTTGGCTAAAAAATGCATGCAATATAATTAGAACTACACAAAAAAAATAAATAGACGCATCGCTTCACAGAGGCAGCTCCACCAAAATTACCCAAACGTCATGCTTTAGTTGAAACACAATTAGCGCCTTTGGTTAATTAACTTAGACTCATAACTAAACATGCATGTCCCATGGATAGAAACAACTGAATAATCAATAAAATTACTACCAACTTACTGAAAATAATCCTCTAAAACTGTGGCTAGTAAACAGAGTAACATATCTCAACTGTTAATGAACATCTGAATCTGCGTGTATGAACATGGTATAGTAACTATGTCTACAACATAAAAACAACCACGCAAGGATTCCACACATCCATACTAAAAAGTGGATATAGTTCATTGATGTATACTATATGTTGTCGTTAATGACAAACATATAGTCAACTATTTGCACAAAGGAAAATCTCCAACAATATCCCCCTTTGACATTGATGGAAACATATGATTAAAAACACCATCAATCCAATAGTGTCTTCTTTATTTTTATAATATTCTCAATATCCTCATCAAAGGTTCCTCTTTACAGTTGCATCTCCTTTGATGGTGTTTTTATTTTCATGAATATATACTCCCCCAGAGTATATGCTCCCCCTTACTATATACTCCCCCTTTGACATCAATGGTGAAGGATGCCAAATACATATAAGCACAGGTACTACTCTAGAAGTAGAGTAGTCAACCACTCATCAGTCACAAAGGACTTTTGCATTTTCTATGAGTTATAATTAGACTCGGGAAAGGGAATTACTACCAGCTTCTTCCTGAGATACTCAAAAGTATCTTTTTATAATGGTTTCATGAATATATCTGCCAACTAATATTTGGTGCTCACATGATCCAGCTTCACTTGTCTTTCTGCAACTTTTTGTCTTAGAAAAAGATATTTTATTTCTATGTGTTTTGTCTTTGCATGCATCATAGGTTTATTTGACATATTAATGGTGATGGTGTTGTCACAATGGATGACAATGGGATAATCAATCCAAATTCCAAACTCTTTAATCAGTTGTTTGATCCATACCATTGTTGAACAATTCAATGCGGTTGCTACATAATCAGCTTCTGCTGTTGACTGAGAAATACAGTTCTGCTTCTTGCTTGTCCAAGTAACCAACCTATCTCCAAAAAATACTGCTCCTCCTGAGGTACTCTTTCTATCATCAATCCAACCTACCCAATTTGCATCTGTGTATACATAAAGTTCTACATTTTCTGAATTAGGATACCATAAACCATAGTCTATATTTCCCTTTAGATATCTAAATATTCTTTTTATTGCCATTAGGTGATTTTTTTTAGGTTCAGCTGCAAATATCCCAACAATGCCAACTACATTAGATATATCTGGTCTAGATTGAGTGAGATATATGAGTTTTCCTATCATGGATTTGTAAAGTATTTTGTCAACTGCTGTGGAGTCATCATTTTTAGAAAGCTTGCTTCTTGTTATCATGAGAGTTCTTACTGGCTTGCAATCTTCCATTTTGAATGTCTTCAGTATCTCCTTCACATATTTTGACCAATTTATGAATATACCTCTATCTGTCTGCTTTATATTTAATCCCAAAAAGTATTTTATAGGTCCAATCATGCTCATTTCAAATTCACTCTGCATCTCTTTGGCAAATATTGCACTAAGCTTGTCATTGCCTCCAAAGATAATGTCATCAACAAAGATAGAAACAAGTAGTAATCCTTTAGGTGTCTCTCTGATGAATAAGTTGTAATCTACTGCTCCCTTTTTGAATCCAATCTTTGTTAAGTATCCATCTAGTCTCTCATACCATGCTCCTGGGGCCTGTTTAAGTCCATAGAGGGCTTTCTTTAGTCTGCATACCATGTCTAGATTGTCTAAAAATTTGAATCCTTCAGGCTGCTCTATGTAGAATTCTTCCTTCAAGTAGCCATTCAGGAAAGCTGACTTGACATCCATCTGATATACTTTGAATTTTTAAAATGTTGCGTAAGATAAAAACAACTTTATAGATTCCAGTATGCTCACAAGGGCAAATGTATTAGAATATTCAATTCCTTCTCTTTGTGAATATCCTTTACATACCAATCTTGCTTTATTTCTTATTACTGTACCATCTTCATTCATTTTGTTTCTAAATATCCACTTAGTTCCAATCACGTTCTTGTCACAAGGTGTAGGGACCAATTCCCGTGTGTCATTCTTGATTATTTGATCTAATTCTTCTTGCATTGCAGTTTGCCAATCTGAATCATTTCACACATCTTCAACGCTTAAGGGTTCAATTTGTGAAAGTAAACATACATGTTCATCAAAGGTTGAACCTTTTTCTTTGGATCTTTTCAAAACTTTACTGCTCTGATCTCCAATGATATCTTCTTTTGAATGGTATCTAGATGTATATTTTGATATTTTAGGTGTGACACTCTCATCTATGATCTGTGATTCTTCTTGACTTGGTTCATGGTTATTTCATGATACATCAATATAGTCAAATATTTCTTCTATGATTGTTTCTTTATTGATAGTTCTAGGTTCATCTTCAATCAAAGGTGCATATTCATCATATCTTTCTAGAAAAATGAACTTCTCATCAATCTTCACATGTGCACTTTCAATGATTTTCTTCAACCTTAAATTAAAACATCTATAAGCTTTGCTCTTTGTAGAGTAACCAAGAAAAATACCTTCATCACTTCTAGCATCAAATTTCCAACACCATCATCTCTCTTGATGTAGCACTTGCTTCCAAAGATTCTAAATTATTTTACTATAGGTACATTACCAAACCAAAGTTCATAAGGTGTTTTTTTTGTGCCTGGTCTTAGTTGAATTCCATTTATAGTATAGACTTCTGTATTGATTGCATCTCTCCAATAGGCGTGTGAAACTTTCCCTTCAATCATGATAGTGTGCACTGTGTCAAGTATTATCATGTTCCTCCTTTCTACAATTCCATTTTGTTGAGGGGTTCTGGGTGCACTTAGTTGTCTTTTGATCCCATGTTCTTCACAGTACTCAAGAAACTTGTCAGAGGTGAATTCTCCTCCTCTATCATATCTCAGACATTTTATCTTTAATCCAGACTCATTTTCAACTTTAGCTTTGAATATTTTGAACTTATCAAAAGCTTCAAATTTGTCTTTCAAGAACACAACCCACATCATTCTATAGAAATCATGAACAAACAAAATGAAATACCTTTCACCATAGTATGATCTTTTTTGAGTTGGTCCACATAAGTCTATATCTATTAGATCTAATTTTTTCTCTACAGAGTTCTATATTGTTGGAAAACAAACTAGTCCATGCTCTAAATATTATTTACAAGATCTAAACTACACTTTTCATTTACAAACAAAGATTTATTGATAGGATTAAGTCTTCTTATCATTCCATACTTAGAAACCATCTCAATATTCATTGAAATTTGGAATGCCTCATGCAAACTAGATGGATATTCATTCCTTAATTTGTAGCTCACTTTTTGGTCAAATGCCCATAGGTATACAATGAGTGTTATTGCATTATGAGGTGTACACTTTTTAAGTACTTTCTTCAATGCCCACACAACTCTAAAATTAAACTCAGGAACCAACTCATCTTATTTGACATGAATGTCCATAAACTCACTCAGAACCAAGTACTCACTAATTTTATCACCAAATTGCTCTATAAAAATTATTGTGAACTCCCATGAGTTGATTGAGTATATTAGAAAATTAGATATCCACTCTCTTGCATCTTGCTTGAATGAATGTACAAATAATTTCACGACCTTATCTTCTAATTTCTAGTGGTATAATATTAGGGTAACTAGGAATATGACTAGAATCTATAGGCTTATACTTATGAATATTGAAATTCTTTCTATAACATCCTTGGAGTTGTTTACTAGGAATAATTATAGTTGGAGATACATAGGGCTGAAATGTTTTACTGTACATTTTAACATGCTTCCATAAGCACATGATATATAACCTTGATTTACAACTATGCTTGATAAAAGATTTCAATAAATTTTCATACTTTAGTAGAGCATATAAGTGAAAATTTATAACAAATATGTATGCAAACACTTTCTAACAGTCCCCTCTTATTTACTGTTGAATCCACTTAATAGGGAAAATACTTTGTTTAAAAGAATTTTCAGATTTCATAATATTTCATTTGAAACTTTTGAAAATACTTGGGATTGTTATAGAAGTACTAGAACTTTGTGTTGGAATAGTCCAAAGGGATAACTAACAGGGGAGGTGAATCATTTATCAGCTAGTTAAATTTTTTCCCTCTTATTAAGTGAAAAGTATCATTAAGCATATACACAGTAAGATAACACAAAATAGAACGCCACAATTTTGGTTATGGGGAAACCAAATTAGGTAAAAACCCTAGTGGGAATTAGCACCTACAAAGAACTGTACTTGAGTATAATAATCCATGTTAGAAGATCTCACAACCCTGTTAGGAGTTGATGTTTACAATGTAATAAGTATAGTGACTTGGTTAAGGGTCATACCCTATTAGGAGTCTTTTACAAATAACCCTGTTAGGGGTGAGGACTCAGTGTCTAAAAGCACACTGCTAAAATGATGAAGGCTGCAACCTTCAGTAAAATAAATATACACTATATCTAATAATGAACTGTTTGAGTAGACCTACTATCTTGATCAGTTCCAATGAATTGTATTCTCTCTCTGCTTCTTCACATAGATCTTTAACTGATGAACAAAATGGCTTTACTATCCCAAAACAATTAGCATTCTGTTCTGTTCTTTTTCTATCTCTTTTATTATCATTCACGCTTGGTGATCTTCAAATGAACTACTATAAGTATCTTCTCCAAAAGATATGATATTTGTTAGCTGTAGGAATCCCTCTAATGCTTCTTTTGTTGGCTAAACAAAGCTTGCAACATAATTGTAGGATTTGACACATGCAAATCCACAGAACCCGAATACACCTGCATGCAAATAGCCTTATACAAAGAAGAAGCACAAGAATGAAAAAGCAGAACTCAGAGATGCTCAAAAGAAGAGTCACAATATTATTCTCTAAGTTATGAAAAAAACATTACAAAGTTCAGCCTATAAAGGTGAACAAACCCTAAAACAAAAAGACTAGGTTGCGCAATATAATTAATATAAAGTATTAATTATATGCACGTAAGAGATAGCTTAAGTGAAAAAAGAGTAAGTAAACTAACTAATTACTCTAACACCCCCCCTTAAGCGAAGCTCAGGAGGTAAGATAACCTAGCACAGCTATGAAAGTAGGGAAAGAGGGTCCCGGCAACAAGGCTTGATCAGGTACCCAACAACAAAGGAATCTCTGAGAACCGGAGATAAAGGAGAAAACCCAATGGGAAAAACTCCTCTCCAAAAAGAGATATAAAAGCAAAAAAGAATGACTTCAAGAGACTCTCTCAAAGCCAGTAGTACAATGGATGCTGCCAACCCCCCCATGAGAGAGGGTCGAGGCTCCAAAGCCCCCCCAGAATGAAAGAACCCCTGGATTAATGAAGAAACCACCATGACTCCAATGCAAAGGAGTGAAAGGAAGTGGGCACTGAAGAGGTGACCTTGAAAGATGAGGTGTCAATGGAAGGCTGAGCTGATGCTCAAAGGAGTAGACACAAGGATCCTGAAAGGGAATCCCCAATGTAAGTGGTATGACAGGTGTGTTGACACTGTCAGCAAAGAGGAGATGAATGTCCTTTGTAGAGTCCTCAACAACTACACCTGGTGGCTCGATGAATGGAGCTGGAGGGTCAAGCAGTGCTGAAGAAGAATCCTGCTGAAGAGAAAAGTACTCCTTAGGATGTGGTGTGGCAGTCACAACACTGGTCTTGGGAACAACACAAAGGTTCAAGCGACCTGACTGCACCGCATGATGTTCTCTCGAAAGAGGAGAGCTGAGCTCTGACAATGGAGATGGTGGACCAAAGTGAGAGAAGGTGTAGAGGCAGGTGGAATGATCAACTATCCCTGTAGCAATAATGCCTCCTGTCACACTATCCCTGATGAAGGCTGAATCGGCTGTGAACTCAACAGTCTTCCCTGACCCACTACGTGTAATCTGATAAATCAAGAGAAGGTTTGCAGAGAGAGATGGAACATACAATACATCATTGAATGTGCCATCCTGAATGCTGACCGAACTTGTCTGATAGACTGTCTATACAGTGTTATTCCCCATGAGAATATGAGGAATATGAGAAGCCTCAAAAGAAGAGAACAAATCCCGAAAAGATGCCATATGGTGAGAAGCACCTGAATCCAGTATCCAAGGGACCTGTGAAGGGGATGCAATAGATGCCTGTAATGCATGACCCTGTCCAAAATCCTATCCAGATGTCAAAGAAGAGGTAGAAGACTGAAAAGAAGACCCCTGTGAGGTGGAAGAGGATGGAGAGGAAATAGTACTCTTCTGAAGGAGAGCTTGCAAATCTGCAATCTGTTTCTCATAGCCATCGAATCTCTTCTAAAAACACTGGGACTCATCATGGGGTCCCTTCTGAAAATACGAACAAGTGGGGTTTTGAGACTTCTGTTTCTCCTTCTTAGAAGAAGATGGTGGGCCAGTAGAGTGCTGAGAAGAGGAATTAGATATCTGCTTCAGCTTCGGCTTCTGTGTATCCTTAGATAACTTGGCAAGCAATGCCTGTGACTGTGAACCTGTAAGAGAGTCCATCTGACTGAGCTTGGACTGCTCATGAGTTAACCTATCACAGAAGGTCTCAAAAGAGGGCATAACATGTCAGGCACCCAGTGCATCCATAGTGGAGTAGAAGGTAGAAGTGAAAATCTGATAAGGACCATGAAGCTTAGAGAGTATCAGGAAGATACACTCATCATCTGACTTCGTCTTTCCAGCAACCTGTAAAATATATTGAAGAGACTTGAACTTCATCAGGAAGTCCTCAATGTTGGTGAATGAGTCAGGTGCCAAGGAGGTGAACTTTGCATCTATCTGGAGAATTCTGAACTGATCCATGGTGCCAAACAAGGTGGAGAACTTGTCCCACATATCCCTGGGTGTAGTCAGACCATCCAGGTGGAACAACAACCCATCT
>MU228338.1:1656296-1671073 GCA_018584345.1 Thuja plicata
GGAGGTGGCAGCCGGGTGGGGAGGCGGTGGCGGGCGGGTTGGGCGCGAGTGGCGACAGAGCGGCAGGGTGGCGGTGGCGGGCACGGGTGGCGGCGCGGTGGCCGCTGGGCGGCGCGCGAGCGGTGCACGAGTGGTGCGCTGGTGGCACGTGCTGCAGCACCCGTAAGTGCTTAAAAAAGAATGTTTTTTGAATTTTTTTTGAGTTTTTTCTTGATTTTTGAGCTCGTACAGCCCTAATAGGCCAAAATTTTTGCCTGTGGTCACAGAGGCCAAAATAGTCAAACTTTATATGTTTTTTGACTCTCCCGGGCCTTTTAAACGCAATGGTAGAGTCCGTTTTTGCTCAAATGACTCCAAAAAATAGCGCCTCCTTCAAAGTGACAGAAAAAACCCCAGAGAAGCTGTGGCTGTCATCTTCAAATCATGGCTTCAAAAAACCTTCAACCAGGCAGCGACAGGGTGGCTCTAATACCATGTAGGATTTGACACATGAAAATCCATAGAACTTGAATACACCTGCATGCAAATAACCTGATACAAAGAAGAAGCATAAGAATGAAAAAGCAGAACTCAGAGATGCTCAAAAGAAGAGTCACAATATTATTCTCTAAGTTATGAAAAAAACATTACAAAGTTCAGCCTATAAAGGTGAACAAACCCTAAAATAGAAAGACTAGGTTGCGCAATATAATTAATATAAAGTATTAATTATATGCACCTAAGAGACATCTTAAGTGAAAAAAGATTAAGTAAACTAACTAATTACTCTAACAATAATTAGAACTGTGCAACTCAAAACAAATAGATGCATCACTTCACAGAGTCGGCTCCACCAAAATTACCCAAATGTCATGCTTCGATTGAAACACTATTAGCACCTTTGGTTAATTAAATTAGAATCATAACTAAACATGAATCTGAACATGTATATCCCATGGATAGATGCAACTGAATAATCAATAGAATTACTGTCGACTTAATGAAAACAATCCTCTGAAACTGTGGCTGGTAAACAGAGTAACATAACTCAATTGTTACTGAACATTTGAGTCTATGTGTATGAACATGGTATATTAACTATTTCTACAACATAAATACAACCACACAAGGCTTCCACACATCCATACTAAAAAGTGGATACAGTTCACTGATGTATACTATACGTTGTCATCAATGACAAACATACAATCAACTATTTTCACAAAGGCAAATCTCCAACACTTTGTAGATCTAAAGGTTTTCTTCAAACCTATAATAATTTTCAAATGGAAATGAACCAAGGATCTAGAGGTCAAAGAATAGCACAAATACAAGAGAGATGATATGAACAATAATAAATTATATTCTCATTAATGATGCAATATGAAAATAAGAGATATTGGAGATAATTTACAATGTAGAAGTGTCTACTTATATAGACAAGGAAATAAGAGACTATGATAAGGAGAAGATAAGATATCACCTACACGAGGTGGAATCACATATCCACCAAAGGTGGATCATCCATCATTATGAAAAGAAGTATGTGCAATATAATAAGGATGATAATGTGATATGTGCACTAAACATGTATCTCACAGATAAAGTGGAATGAGATAACAACTATCACCATCTAAAGTAGAATTCTCCTACAACATGTGCTAAAATAGGATGCAAACTCGTAGGTGTCTCAATCAAAAACTACTATGAAATGCATTATCCTAAGTAAGATTAAGAAAAGTGTAATTAGGAATATTTAATTACACCAATATCCCCCCTCCCCCGCTTAACTGCAACTTAGGGAATGCATTTAAACTCACAATGAAAGATGGGTCCTAGCTACTAGGCCATGTTAGGTACCCATGGACAATATGCAAATGCAATACATGAAATGCAATCTCTCATTAAGAGGAGAAAGAGAGGAAACCTCATGGGACAAAAATCCCCTCTAAAAATAGAGATGAAAACACACAAGATGCATGGATGGATGAAGGACTCAAGACCCCCCAAGAACTACATACATCATGTATATACAATCAACTATCCCCCCAATGGAAGGAAACAAGGAGACATGATATCCTCCCCATAATGAAGAAGCTCCAATGTTGATGAAGTGTACTTGCAAACAAAAGATAATCCAATGCCTACAAGCAACATGTCTCCCCTTAGGAAGAATCAAGTACATCAAATGATGAAGAATCCAATCCATGTTAAAATGGAAGGAGGAATAAAGCCTCCAATGATACATCTCTAAAGAGTGAATAGGTATCTCCAAGATCAAGGAATCCATCACATCATCAAACTGAACCATTAAATGTGAAAAACCAAGTGAAGGAAAATAATCAAGAATTTAAATCTCCAAAGAAGGTGAAGAAGTGTCTCCAACTCAACTATTATGAAGTTGTCATCAAAGAGATGAGAAACCACCTCAAGTATATATCCCAAATCTACAATATGAGACTCAACAAAAAATGATGAAATGCTATCCAAGTAGTCATCCCACATTGTAAGATCTAAAACACTATGATCATCTTGCTAAAGAGTATAACTCAAGTCCACTGAAGCAGGATGAAAAGGAGTAGGAAGCTCAACACTTGTCTCAAGAACACAATGATTCAAGTGTCCAAAGTTATCCTCACATATAAATTTCACCCTTGGTAGAAGGGTGGGTACATCATGAACATCATCATCATCATCATCATCAAAAAAATTTGAAAAGGAATGCATGCTCAAAAAATCCCATTGATATGACATCTCTAGTCTCCATGTCACTAATGTAGACATGATTAGGAGTGAACTCAACAATTTTACCTTGTGCCCCATGAGTAATTGAATAAATAGAAAGGTAATTAGTCATCAAGGATGGTATAGAAAGAAAATAATTAAATTTCCCCTCTCCCACTGGAAGAGAGAACTTCCCAAAAACCTTCATGTATGTGTTTTTACCCATCAATATATTAGGATAATTACAAGGCTCAATAGAAGAGAAAATGTCCATAGAAGATGCCATATGATGTGAAGCACCTGAATCAAGAATTCATTTACCTTTCTCAGGATGTGTGAAAGCCATGAATTCTTTACCTTTACCTTTATCCTTGGATGGTTATATAGATGGAAAAGATTCCAAATGTGTAGAAGAAAGAGGTGGAAAAGAATGATGAGGGAAGCTTGATATTGTTCTTTTGAAGAATGTGAGTAAGCTCATCAATCTTCTTATGGAAACCTTTATGCTCATCATGTCCTTCCTTTTTAAAATATGCATATTTTATCCTCTTACTTCTAGATGATTCCTCTCTTGAAGAGGACTTGGAGTCAGATGTATGTTGTGCAGGAGAATCATCACCTTTCTCATAATGCTTAGGATCATTATGTTGCTTCTTTCCTTTACCATTGGAAGCCTTTGGAGTGGAGTCATTTGAAATAAGTGAATGATACTTTGAATAATTCAATTGACCCATATGTGCCAACTTTTCTTGTTCCCTTATGAGTTGAGCTGAAAATTCATCAAGGAAGGCATTTTGTATGCACTACCAAGAGCATCCATAGTAGCATAAAATGTAGAAAAAAAAATTGAATATTCACGACCTAACTTGGAAAGAATAGATAATATCGATTTTTCATCCTCTTTAGTAATGCCACAATTAGAAAGCTCCAATCTAATAGAATTGAACTTAGAGAAAAAGTCTTTAATATTGTCAAAATATCTAGGATTTATATGTTGGAGCTCATTCACCAATATGAATTTTCTCATTCTATGAGGTTTACCAAAGACTCCCTCTATGATTAACCAAGAACAATGATGATGTGTATATGATGAAATATGATATAGAAAATCAACAGAGATTGATGATCTAAGAGATCCAAGTGTTTTATCCCTTCGATCAAACCATTTTCCCCTTTTTGCAACACCTATAGATAGTTGTAGATCCCGCTCAAAAGTGATTCTATGCAATCCAACACTTAACAACTATTTAGATATATAGACTCTTTCCATTCAAGATAGTTATATGGAGTTGTTATGCCCTGCATACTTGTCCCTACATTTTGTTGGCAAAATTTTGGGTCCCCCTTTTTTTTCTTTTGGTTATTCCTTTTCTTCTTTTTGGTCTTTTGTTTTCTCTAGCCTTTGCCTCCATGCGGCCATTTTTGTGTTCCCTTTTGGTCTTCCTTACTCTGGGGCCTAGTCCTGGAGTTTTTTGTTTCTTTGTGCCATCCAGATTCCATACTCTAAGATTCTTGTGCCATTGCTTCCTCTTTAGTTAGAGGGTGTGATCATGTGGTATTCCCTGGGCCTGGAGTCTAGAGGTTTGCATTGTTTTTTGGGGGGTTTGCAGAAGGGAATAGTGCACTTTAACCCAAGGGATATAAATTGAACTTCACTTATCATTGTTACACTTACCGTGAACAAATTACCCTTAGAGAGAATTAAGAGCGATTTGTGCAAATTCACAGAGAGCTAAGTGTGATTTGCTTTGAGAGTTAATAGTGATTCAGAGTGATTAAACATGCTTCAAGGTATTCTATGGGTTCTCAGTGTGTTTTTGACATGTTGAAGCTATGTTTTCAGAGCACCTCCTGTGCCCTTCCTCTCGCATCCTATGGTTTTTTGGTAGGTCTGTCCTACCCTTCTCTCCTTTTTCTTTTATTTTTTCTTTGTTCTTTTGTTTCTGGTTTTCTTTTGCTTTGTTTTCTTTCTATGTTCGGGTCTTTGTTGTCGCCTCCCATTGGTGTGATGGATTTGCAGGAAGGTTTTCTACCTTCCATGCATCATTTTTTTCTGTACATTTGTAGATAATGTGTTAATAGTTGTAAATATTTGTAAATTTTTGTAAGCTTTTGTAAATAATTGTAAATTTGTTAGTAGTTGGTGGATGGCTGTTGTAAATTGGTTGGTACTTCAACCTTCTATGTAAATAGCATTTTCTGAGGGTAGTTTCTATGTTTAGTCTATATATCACGTCAAGTTTAACCCATCATGTGGCGAGCTCACCGCACCCTCTATATTGTTGAATCCAATTCGAGCTCGCCCACCTGGTTTTTTCTAAACTTGAACTCGGCACCTCGCCTGTTTGAGTTGCAACCTTTCTCTCTACTCCCATCGCTTCGACATTGATGGCAAGATTAAATTACCCACGCGTGGGCATTTAAAATAATCACAAGTGGCATTCATTCCATTTGTGTCCAGACAACTGTCACCTTAAATTTCATTACTCTATTTATTGCATGACCATGTGACAACCCACGTCAGCCCAGTATGGCTTATTGCTTGGTCACTTCAATAACAACTAGTTTCTCCAGACTCTAGGTTCCATGTAATCCCATGCCCTTCATCACATTTTTCAAATGGACCAGAACCCCTGGGACCCCCAGGTATTGATCAAATTAAAATTAAGCTATTGTTTATTACATTTTTGGGATTTGATGAAAGCTAACATCTTTTTGAGGACAGGTGTGAAATGGCGATGAAATCTCTAAACCCATAAATTTATTGTATTTAATTACTTGTATTAATGGTTGTCTAGTCTTGTAGGCTATCAAAATTTCATTAATCAATATGTTTGAGATAGCTTCCCCTCCCAGAAGTCTGAAACTCCCGACCACCTCAACAAGAGCGGCCACCAAGACAAGTGATGAGAAAGCACTAGAGAAGCTCCCGCTCACTTCAAAATATCCAAAGGATGGTGTCCTCATGGGATCCAAGGCAGATTCTAAGTTATAACTAATCACTAACACAGAGGTTGGACCATGGGCTGAATTACAGGGCATAGTAAGAACAATGTTCACTCAGCGTTCTGCTAGAGATAGTATGGTGAAGAACGTGGCCGCCTCTGGCATCATCAAAGCTGCCTACTTCCCTTACTCTATGTAGGCCCCAGATTTGATCCTAACTCTAGCCAAACATTACAACACCACCATCTAGGCCATTATACTTGCTGCTCCCCTTCCAACGGGCTACCCAATGCCCCTAGTATCTCTTGACACTGCTACTCTGGCTTCAGGACTGGGAATCCCTCAATTTTCTAATTCTATTGTCATCTCCCAGGCTGCATCACTAAAAGAGTTCAATAATGCACAACAGGCTGCCAGGAAGCACCTCAACACCCATTGGCTGAAGACTCTGAGGAGGGACTATAAGAAGATGAAGTTGGAGATCCCCCGCACAGATTTCAAAGAAAGCATACAGGTGGGGATCATCTTTCTATGCTGGGTCTTCGGGGAATCACATGCCCAGGATTTCTCAGCCTAGATGTATTAATTTTTATACAACATCACCACCAATGGGTAGAATTTTGACTAGGAAAGCATTGTTGGGAATCACATGCCCAGAATTTGATATTTGACAAGGTGTTCTTTGCAGCACAATAGTCAAATCCAGGCTAGACACCTTCGCCCATCCAAAAAATGTGCCCTCAAAGGAGAATGTCTCAGTAGATAATGTTGAAGGAAACTAGCAGTAGTGGGACATGGGGAAGAACCATGAAAACATGAATACGGATGCCACAAGTACCGAGGAAGGCGGGGTCCCCGACACTACAAATGAAAATGCCACTAAGGTGGGAGAAATAGGGAATCTTGAGAGTGGAGAAAAGGATTCCACAGAGACTATACATGTCGAAGAAGTGTAGCCAACCCTCGAAGGAAACCGCAGTATCCAAGACTTAGCCATATGACCACGCCCACCACCACAGCGGCTAGTAGAGGCTCAAAAGCCCAAGAAGGCCCAGATCCTCCATACCCTTCAGACCGGTCTGAGAGGAAATATCATCACGATGGTAGCGATGCCTCCCCCAAGGCAGTAGTTAGGGCTACAGAATATATGATCATAGAATTTCCTCTAGGGAGGAGAGACAAACAGGGAGAATTAGACCTATTAAAAGAGGCTTGTCGGGCAATTGAGGCCCGATATGACAAAAAAGCCCAAAAATTGAAGGAGGCAAGAGAAAAAAATGCCAATCTCATCGGGCTTCTTATAGAATTGACATAGCCTTTAACTACAATTCCTCCAAAGGCCTCCACTTTTAGAACATCGCTCCCGTAGGGTGACATTGACGCCCTAAGAACCATGAAGAAGAAAGCGCAAGCTGTCAACAATTGGGTGACAGAACAGATAGGAGCCATAAGACACTTCCTGACAGCTACCCTCTTTGACCTCCACCAAGCTAGCAACATCTTGGGCTAGGTGAACGACATTTTTTCCAAGTGGGAGGGGGAGATAGAAAAGTATGAAGAATGGAGCAGTGAGTTGGAACAAATAATGAACATCAGGGAGGATATTGATACAGAGACGGGAATTTTGGGGGATAAAAATTTTGGGTTCCTTTGGCTCCAACACTCCTGACTTGGTCTCAAAATAGAGATGAGTATGAAACTGATAGTGGCCTTGAAGGATAAAGTCCCAAAAATTCAGAAATCTTTAAATTCATATGTGGTATTTGTTACAAGGGTTTCGCCAATAGACCCCTTTAGCACCAAGACCTGTACTCTGATGGATTTTTCTATTGGTAAATTTGATGAGATAATGGAATCATGGTTATGGTCTATTAGAGATTTTGATGGGGCGAAAATGTCACGCCTCACCTGGATATTTCTCTAGGCACATGATGCCGCAAAGATGGTCGCAGAATTCAAAGAGGGTGCCTGGGATGTCAGCAATCATTTGGAGGCAGCCAAAGAGCGCCAAGATTGTATAAAAGAGATAGACAAAGAAGGAATACTCTAGATCTTGGAGGCATTCAAAAGAGTATAAGACAATAAATTCCTCTGGTCTCCAGGGATTTTTGTTAGCAGGGTGAAGTTTTGCAAATTTTTTATTCTTTGAGCGTAAGCTCCCGGACTCTCAAAATCTGAGTCCAAGTTTTGTATTCATTCACAACAATCTACATCAAGGTTCCTTGGAGCTGACCAATCACTGTCAAGAAGTTAATAAGGGTTAGAATGTAGGTGATCTAGATAATGACATGTCAGGCCAAAATGATGGTTTTGATAGACATCTTCTTATTCCCCTGAGGCACCGCTCCCACATTAACTACCTAGTGCGCATCAAAGATAGGGAGCTGCAATTTGCATTAATGAGGCTTGTAGCCTAGGTTACCGAGATAAGTAAATTTATTCCATAAGTACCTCAGCTCTCTTCTCTAGGCTGATTCTTCTAGATTTCTCCTCTATCTTCTTCTTCTATCTTGTCAGACCTTTGTACATCTCGAGGTGATTGTAAGCAGTACAGGTATTACCGGCCATGGATAATGTATTATATATGGCAAGTGTACAGGTAGATTAGGTCAAGTTTTAGGTCAATTTTGTGTATAAATAAGAAGTCTGATGCCATAACAAGGGGGGGTGAAATTAATGATTTTGCAGTCCAACAGTAATAGAAGCATAGTATTGTACAGTTCATTGAAAATAGAATTTTACTTTCAGTTGTTCTTAGTAGCTCAATGCTCAGTTGTTCTCAGTAGCTTAGAATGCTCCCTTGGAGCCATGAATGTACTCACCAGTGATGCTGAAATATTTTCAAGATAATGAAAGAAGCAAGAAAATCTTGTGGCCATATGTTATTATTGTTCTGATCTCTGAAGTTAGCAAACATCTTTTGTGCAGTATGTTTTCTTATGTCCTTTGCTCCTATATTTTATTTTAAATTAATGATCTTATCTCCCTTTTCTATTAAATGCATATGAATCACTGGTTCATTGTGTATTTGGTATTTAGTGTAGTTTTCTTGCATTGGAGAATTGTTTGGTGTTTGAATATATATTGCATAACTATAGGTAGAAATATATGTCTAACCTTAATCTATCTTTTGAGTTTTCTTTGATAATCCAAATTCTTGCAGGAAAACCCATCCCTTTTGAAATCCCCAAAAAGATGAGTAAAAACTAGCTATCCCCTCAAACAATAGTCACCTACCCAACTTAGCTTCCCCACACCGTCGAGACCCAACTACCAAGTGCTTGGAGGCTAGAAGAATTCATTCTCCGGTAAACCTCTATAGGTAGAGTTGGTCGGTACCCTGGTACTCGGTGAAAACTTATCTTAGTTGGTGGAGCCGGTTCATAAAGTCCTGTCAATAGAAACTAGCGCTAGCAGGAGGGTATGAGCTCATCTCCCTCAGAAGATTTCAATTTTACACCGCCCGAGGGCTCCCCAAGTGGTAGTTTTAGGAACCAATATTTTTGCAGGATAGGGTCATTTTCACCCCTACACTTTGAAAGAATCCTCCGATCAACCCAGAATCCAAGAGAGTTTGTAGAACTTGGACCTCCCATCCAAAAGAAAAGGACCCAACAAACAAGACATCTAGCCAATTTTATATGGGGATTCGTTACACACCAGAATACCCAAATCCCTCAGATAATCCTGGGGAGTAACGTCCAACGCAGCCAAAACCAAACAGTCCCAATGGCTACCTACTTCGGTAATATCAGGTCCCCAATGGGGTAGTTCCCTGGCGCTACTAATGATCTTCCTCCGCATCTGGAGAATATCTACCACAAATATGAGCATCTAGGCCCCCAAACTGTAGAAGAACATCTTCAGGCACTATAAAAATGCCATGAATAGACACCGGATACAACATCAAGATGTTGTAACCCAGATGTTTCCTTTGTCTTTAGGATAGAATGAGTTGAACTGGTACCTAAACTTGCCTACTAAATCCATTAATAGTTGGCCAGATATGGAAGATGCCATTCTGGAGGCCTTCCATGTTCACGTGGACCCAGCTTGGTCCCATAGCCAGTTTATTTCCATCAGGAAGGAACCGAATGAGCCTCTCACTACATTCAAGCATCAGTTCTAATGTGCATTGAAGCAGTGCACAGGCCCTTTCATCCCATCAACTAGTGTGACCATACATACATACTTGAATGCCATGGACCCCATTGTTGCTACTCTCCTCTAGAGAACTAGCACTTCTAATGACCAGGATACTCTGGTGAAAGTTTACAACTTAGCCCTAGAGTTGTCCCGTAGATTGAGCAAGGCTCCCGATGGGATTGGACAAAGCTTACCCTCAAATATGTTGCCGGATGGAAATCCTTATGCTAGAGGATACAACCCAATCCAGTAATAGGTTCCCTAACAATGGCCATGGGCCCAATGCTGATAGACCAAAAAGCCCGGTACATTTACCCATCTCAATCCCAGAAAATTTTAGGTCTGGAATACATTCCATGGAACTAGCCATAGAAAATACAACAACCTTTGACACAATCCCAAAGAGTACCTTTCTTCCATTCATCTGCAGCTGGAGGATTGTCGTTCTCAACTCTGGGAGCTGCCGCCGCTTTCCCGGGTAATCCACCACCTCAGCCATCACACTGTGACACTACTACCCAGCTGTCTGCCAAGGTTGAATCCCTCTAGTGATTGGTTTCATCCTTGATAATAGACATGGGACAAATAAAGGTGGGGCCTTCTATGCCCCACAACCCCAATTCCTAGAGAGGGAATGTTTTCTCCAGCCAACATAACACCAATTATGGAGGTTGAAACTACAACAATAGGCCTCAAACCAACCAACAGGAATGGAACAATAATGTGAATACCAGAGGTCCTCCTTTGAATCAAACTACCACTCAAGGTGGTGTTGGACCCAATCATTTTGTACAGCTCACAGAATTCCACCCCCTGACCACGTGGTGTAGATTGCACGACATTGGCTTACATTCTGAGGTGAATTGTGTCATGTTGGAGAAGATCATCCAGATCTCCCAATCAGATAGACAATAGCCTATTGATCTAACTCCCCCATAATCTTCTGTATTAGAGCCCCCTCACACTGCCTTTATGTGTGAGACCATCTTCTTCGGGACAGATGAAGAGGATGAAGAAAAACCCAAGTTGTAGGGGTACTTTGACAAATCCATCTCGACCTTTGAGGCCAACGCCTTCACCAGCCAACGGACTCCCTATAACACTCAGAGTCAGGTGGGAAAAGGGCCATATTATGTGTCAATGCCTCCTAAGAGCACCCCCCCAAGATAACACAAAGGATCACCCCCTCCCACTGAAAGGACCTAGCCCTAACCACACTAGGGATCTGGCCGGTGGGAGCCAACTTTACCCAGTGGGGCGATTTGATATCACTAAGGTGCTAGAAAGAACCACTACCTCCATGACATTGATGGAGGTTCTACTTAATTGTCCTAAGAAGAATAAATCTCTCTTACAACTCTTAGGAAACTTTGAATTCATCAGTCAGCCGCTAAAGACTATCACTTTTGACGATGCCAACTTGACAGTCTTCTAGGGAAATATAGAGGATCCTCCCTTCCTACTAGGCCTGAACATCGAAGGGAAGAACCTATATAATTTCCTTGTGGATTATAGTGCTTTAGATAATGTTATGCCCTTATCCTTCTACCAGAAGCTCAGAATCACTCCCACACCATCCAAAGGCGCAGTAGGCCAATTAGACAAAATTGCTATGAAAATGATTGGTGAGTTGAAGAACGTGCAGATTCAGCTCATCCAAGATCCCTAGATTTTAAGCACCATTGACATCCAAGTGGTTGACATCCTCAAAACCAATGAGATTTTATTAAGTTGAATTGGTCAAAGGCCCTCAACGAGTATTTCTCAATGAACTTCTCCCACTTGTGGCTCCTTTGGAAGGGGAAATCCAATCAATTTTGGGTAGAGAGTGAGCCTCGAATAAAACAAGGCCTCACTAAAGTCGAGAAGGTGAATGCAATCCTTTTCTCTAAATCCTCGCTTGGGGTATACCAAACATGGGAAGTCCTCAGCTTTGATTTCATCCCTGGCGAGGATCCTATAATCACTTAGAGAATAAAGGATCTAGATGAAAATATGAAGTGTGAGGTAGACTCACAAGGTAGCAAGGCAACTTTGGCCACCCTCTTGTCCAACACCTAGTGTCGGGTACATTATCAAAAACACTCTAAACTTGAGTGTGAGCCTTGCATTTCCATTGCTACCCACCACATCGCCAACCTCCAAGAGAAAGAATTCAAAGCTGATTTACGTAGACCAAGCAATCCACCCAGCGGTACACCTTGTATGTACCCTAAAATGGTTGCCTAGACTATGGGCCCCGACCCCATGAAAGATTATGCCCCAAGGTTGAATTAGAAGAAAAGAAGTGGGTTGAAAGTGAATGGAAGATAGAAGTTTGGAAGAGGTGGAAAGAAATAGAAGTTTGGAGGCATGAAAGAGAATCTACCTCAAGAAAGAGAAATCCCCAAAATCAATCAACTATTTAAGATAGAAAATTTCAATTGAGATCACAAAAGAAGATAAGGAAATGGAGATCAAACATTACCACAATTGATTAAAAGTCCACAATAAAGATTAAGGAAACCCTCTCAAAATCATAATGTAGCCTAAAAATGCAAACTAAGATGAAGTCTAACAATGCAAGCTACATGAAAATGCAAAGGTGTACTTGCAATAGGGAAACTGTAACATAGGACTTTGTGTTCATCATTCATTAGAGAATGTTAAGGAACTTATTTTCATCATTGGGCCATTATTAACAGACATCAAAAATTCACACAATCATCACTAGTCACAGGTGAAACTATGAAGCTATGAATGTGATTTATATCAGATTGAAATGTGGAAAGATTCTAACATAAGCATCAATGACATAAAGGTCAAGATGACTGTGATGTTAGCTTACCCAATTTAATATAGCAAAACCACGCTCGCATTAAGGCATAGAGGTCAGGATGACTAGTAGAATGATTGTGCAAAACAATAAAGCATAAAGTAGGAAGCAAATAAAAACATGTTCCATGCCCCAAGTCCTCTAGCTATGCATCCTGGAGAGACTTATTAGACAAGGACACTCAACAAAAATCAATAACAATCAGCACACAAAGAAAAGATCATGACATAGCTCAAGCATTAAGTGTTGTGTTTAAAAATTGAATTGTGTTAACTAATACTGAGTTCCGAGGATAAGAATCGAATGCTTGTAAGCAGGTAAGACCACTTGACAAAACTAGGTAAGACCAAACTGATAAGTGTTGAAAAACACTCAATGTCAGGGGTTGTATTTAAAAATACAGTTGGGATGGTGTTGAAAAATACCGTTTGTGAGGCGTCCTAAAGACTAATGCATCCAAGAAACCAAAGCTAACACAATTATGCCCCCTAGACAAAGACAAAGACCAATTCCAAACCAAGGCAACAAGGACAAGGCATGATGGAGAGAGGCTAAGTGTCGAGGAGACACACTAAGAAACATGGATGCAAAGGCCTCAAGTAGCGCCTATTTCTAGGTTTTCACCACTTGGATTTTATTACAATTTTTTTATTTTTTTTATTTTTTCTTCTTTTTTTTTAGGACTTTTTATAATTTTTTTTGAATTTTTGCTGCCAAGGCGCTCGCTTCTAGGTTTTCACCAAGGCACTTTTTCTATTTTTTTTTGAATTTTTGAATTTTTGATTTTTTTGTATTTTTAGAATATATAATTTTTTTGAGATACATCAAAGTGCCTATTGCTAGGTTTTCACTAAGATGATCATTTTTTCAAGACATTTTCTGATTTTTAGAATTTTTTGACAATATATCATTTTTTAAAATTTTTTCAGGATCAATAAATATGTAGAAAAGGATGCCCCCAGACAGAGTGGACATCAAACTCCCAAGCAAGATCACACTGCGCAGTCCCAATGTTTTAGCAAGGTGGAGGACAGGAGGGATTAGCAAGCTGGTGGAAGAGATGGAAGACAGGAGAATGAAGGAGAATGGAGGGAAGAAATCCTCAAAGGCAAACTCCTAAAGAGTACCCAAGCTAGGGAAAAAGAAACATCATGTAAAGCACATTTGAACAAGCAATGAAAGGCTAGCATAGGATAAGTCACAAAAGCATAATATGGGAGGAGGAAAGGATGCAGTCCAAAGGGGTAGACATGTCAAGAGGCTTTATAGCATAGTGTTTTACTCTTTCTTTTTTTTTGATCAAGACCAAAGGGGGAAAGGATAGCGATAGGCAAAAATGAAAGGAGGAAGATAAACATGAAGGCTAAACATGAAAGGAATGAAAACAAGATCATCGTAAGATAGCTCACAAGATAGCCTAAATGTTCATGTAGAGATCAACATTGTCAAGATCAAAGAGAGAATACAGAATGGATGAAAGATGTAGAAGAACTATGCATGATTCCTGATTGTCAGGTTTTCATCATGGTACTTATCCAAGGCACCACAAGGGAGTGGTTTTTGCCATAGGATAAAATTATTTCTCTTTAATCATTTCTCTTTTTTTTTAAATTTTTTTGACTATATATATATTTTTTTGAATTTTTGAATTTTTTGGAAGAAGACAAGATTTTTAGATAATGCTCCTTGAAAAGATAAACCATGATATGCCAAGGATCCAAAATGATATGCTCAAAGATGCTGATAGGGAAAGGAAGATGAAAGAGAAAAATGGATGATAAGGTTTTATGCAAAGCGAGTGAGGTTGGAAGATAGGAGGAATAGACAAATGAGGAAAAAGAGTAGAAGGTAGAGGGATAGTGAATGGAAGGATTGTTAAAGGGTAGATGGAAAGGAAGGAAAGATCAATGTCAAAACACACCTTGAATGGTGGCTAGAGGATGGAGGAAATGTGAATGAAGAAATACGTGAAGGAATATGGTGAATGGATAATAGAGGTTGCGGTTTAGGCGCATGGAATGAAAGAATATTTTTGGAAGTAGATGAAGTGGAAGCCTTTGGAAGCTTGAATGTCAACTTCACTTGTTTCTCAACATGAGACTCTTTCAAGAGAGACTTTGGAATCCATATAGTCATAGGCTTTTCATTTCTTTTTGATGATTTAGAG
>MU228338.1:1676813-1698917 GCA_018584345.1 Thuja plicata
GAGAATAAGGAATTTTGACTAAACATGGAAATAACAACAACAATGGTCAAAACAACAACAACTCTAACAAGGATAAAGGGAAGAACCAATATTGGAATAGGAACAAACAAGTGGTTAATGATGGAGTGTGGATTCATCCCAACCTAAAGATCAACCTATGCTCCACTTATCTAGTACTTTCCAAGCTACGAAGCTCAATACATCCAATCAACAAGAAAGTAAGCCAAGTTACCAAGGTAAGCCTAAGAGCGAAAGACGTCAATTTTCAAAACTTGGTGAGTCATATGAGAAAATTTTAAAGAAACTTATTGATAACAATTTGGCACATCCTCAAGATGCTGTGAATTTTCATATACCTGAAGTTAAACCACATTGGTGGAAGGAGAAATCCTTTTGCATATTTCATAATGGTATTGAACATGACGTTCAACACTGCTAGAAACTCAAGCATATTATTCAAGATCTCATTGAGAGTGGACAACTTACAATAGATGGATTGAACACGAACACCGATCATAAGGCATTCAAGGAACCTTTTCCCAAATATGAAAATGGGGAAACCTCTAAAGTTAAGAATGGCAAAGCTGAGATCAATTATACTTACACAGATGCGGAGAATACTATCAACATGCTCTAATTTGTGGAAGAAAATGTTAATATGATGAGTGGCAGAGATCCTTATGGTTATGATCTAAATGAAGACTCTCCTCATATTTTTGATAAAGAGCCTATTGTTGTGCTAAGGGGTCCCCACTCTAGAAGGTCATCTCAAGCCCTTAATGTTGTTACCCGAGTCAAGGTCTTGTTGTCATTAGAGGACCCAATTCAAGCCAGTCAAGTAAACCTAAGCAAATGGTTCCCAAGCCTATCACCTTGAAACCAGTTGTCAATCCTAAATCAAACTACAATCTTGTTGATCAGTTACAAAGAACCCCCACTCAGGTTTTGATCTTTGAGCTCTTAGAGTTGTCCCTGAGACATAAACAAATCCTTGAGGATGCATTGCGCACGAAAAATGTCCCCAACAACTTAGCTATTGATCAATTCCAGAATATGGTTAATCACATTGCTACCCCTAATTACCTTACATTTTTAGAAGACGATGATAAAGCTTTGATCCATTCGCACAATCTTGCTCTTCACATTGAGGTCATGATCCATCGCACCCATGTCAGGTGCGTGTTGATAGATGGGGGTGCTGGGCTTAATATTTGTTCTTTTAGTATTTTGAAAGAATTGGGTTATTCTAAAGAGGTTATAGACACCAGAAAAAGGATTACTATCAAAGCCTATGATGAGGCATAAAGAATTTCCAAGGGGTTGGCTTTCCTTCCTGTTAGGATTGGCCCTGGTCAAAAGGATATTTTATTTTAAATAGTTGATGTTGGACCCCTTGCGTATAATATCTTACTTGGTAGACCATGGATTCATGATATGCAAGCAGTGTCATCTACCTATCATTAGTGTGTTATGTTCCCCTATAATGGAATAGAGATTTTTATACCTGGGGATAACACTTTATTTGTCAATTCAATTTCAGCAGGAGCTCATGTTCCCCTCAATAGAGAAGCAAAATATTTTGATGCAACCTTAGTTGAATGCAAAGACAAGCTTAAGTCAATAGACCTTGGTATGGGGGGGTATCAACTCAACTCCCTCACAAAATTACCAGTTTCACCTTGGTCTTATGGAAAACCTTCAAAAGAAAATAAACCTTCCTCTTCAACTATGACTTTATTTGGAAAATTTGTAGAATCATCAGTGCCTATTCAAGATGAGAAAGAGGAAACATTTGTTAGAGACTATATCTATAGAGAAGAAAAATATATGCACAATGAGAACTTCTCTCCCTCCCCTAAAGCTTATGGAAGAGGGTATACCTTCATCAAAAATATGGGCTATCCTAGATATGGCCCTCTTAATCACAATTTGGATGCTAGGTCTGAACCTCTTGATCATGCTCAATTTGGACGCAATTCTAAGAAGCCAGTTGGCCTAGGATTGGAAAATTACAACAAGCGCACTAATCCTCTCTTTGAAAAATTGGATAGTGATGATGAACCAGAGTATGTACCTAATTTGAAAAATCAACAAGTTATGTGTGAATATTGGATCCCTTCCACTAATCTCCTTTGGGGAGATTCAGATATTTCATTCACCCATGCATCAGTTGCAAGTTTAGAGCAAGATGAATCAGATATAGAAGATGCTTTGAGATAACGTCAAAGAAAGAATATTGTTCATTTAATGGAAAGATAAAGTGCTACTTTTGATGAAACTGGACCTACCACATCACAATGTCCCAAACCTTCATGGTGTAAGCATCCTAGTCGCAGTTCAGATACAAGTTCTAATGAGTATGAATGGGACTCTTTTTCAGAGCCCTCCACAGTTGATAAAGATATTGATGTTATTCACACTTTTAGTTCTCAACTTGAGGTAGCCAACCATTCACTTGTAGGATTAGAGGTTTTGAACCCACATGTTGCCTTAGTGGATGATTCTTCACTTGTTAGGGAAAATCCTAATTTGGGTAGCTAAGAGGGATAGTTGAAAGACTCTGATTCTTCAGTCACCAGTGATAATATCATTCACATTTATAACCTTGAACCAATCATTGACTTACCTCTTGTTCATCCCAACCTCATTGATTGGTCCCAATGCTATCAAGAACCTGAGCTTTTAACATTCCAAAATGATTATGAGATATCTTGTTATCTAAATTCCATTGAACCCGTAGTCTCTTCCACCAGTGAACCGTCTACCAGTATGATAGAGCTAGACATCAAGTACCTTAGTCAAAAGATAAAAAGGAAAGAAAATCAAAAGAATAGGTGTTCTGATGGTGAAAACCACTATGTTGCAGTGTCAGAACCAAAAAAATTAAAAAGAAATGACGTATCCAAGGGTGAAAACCTCTCTAAGGTGCCTAAGGATGAGGTACTTGATCATATCCCCAGCTATTTTTAGGATAGATCTTCTATGCTTATTGAGCCAATACAAGTAGTCAATTTGGGTACAAATGAGGCTCCACAAATAGTACACTTGGCTGAGTCCTTGTCACCGACAGAAAAAGAAGCTTACACTAAGTTCTTACATAAAAATAAGATCAATTTTGCATGGACTTATTCAGATATGCCAGGATTGGACATAAATATTATCGTGCATCACTTATCTATAGTTCCAAATGTCAAACCAGTTAAACAAAAATTGAGAAAGATGCATCCTCACATAGCTCTTCTAGTCAAAGAAGAATTAGAAAAGCTCCTTGGTGAAAAATTTATAAGAGCTATTGCTTATGCTGAATGGATATCAAACATTGTACCAATTTCCAAACATGAAAAATCCATTCGAGTTTGCATAGATTTTAGAGATGTTAATAGAGCATGCCCAAAGGGTGACTTTCCACTTCCCAATATATACATGATAGTGGATATGACTGTGGGTTATGAGATTTATTCTTTGATGGATGGTTTTTTCAGGTACAATCAGATTAAGATAGTTGTTGAAGATCATGAAAATACTGCATTCACTTGTGCATGGGGTACCTATTGTTGGAATGTTATGCCTTTTGGATTAAAAAATGTAGGAGCTACCTATCAACGATCTATGACAGCTATTTTTCATGACATGATGCATAAAAACATGGAAGATTATGTGGATGACACCTTGGCCAAGTCTAAACAAAGAGATACACACTTAGATGATTTGGAAGTCATTCTAGATCGCATGGAACAATTTCAACTAAGGTTAAATCCTAATAAGTGTGCATTTGGAGTCACCTCTGGAAAACTACTTGGCTTCATCATTTTAGAAAAAGGAATAGAGGTAGACCCTAAAAAAGTTCAAGCAATCATAGATATGCCACCTCCTAAAAACATTAGTCAAATGAGGAGTCTTCAAGGACGTCTTCAATCTATAAGGAGATTCATTTCACAATTGGCAGATAGAGCTCAACCTTTCAATAAGAACTTACATAAAGGAGTCAAATGTGTTTGGAATGAAGATTGTCAAAAGAGCATAGATAAAATCAAGAGATACTTGGTGAATCCTCCTATTTTAATGCCTCCTATCCTAGGGAAACCACTTATTCTATACATTTCAGCAATAAAATATTTCTCGGGGGCATTACTAGCTCAACTTGATGAAAATGGGAAAGAAAGAGCAATATACTGCATCAAACGTACTCTTGTTTCATATGAGGTTAATTACACTAGCATTGAGAAAGCTTGCCTTGCTGTTGTGTTTGCTTCCCAAAAGTTGTGACATTACATGCTTGCGCACACTATACACCTCATAGGAAAAATAGATCTACTCAATACTTACTAAGTAAGGCTGCCCTCATAGGTAGACTTGCTAAATGGATGATGATACTTTCAGAGTTTGACATAGAGTACATTGAACATAAAGAAATCAAAGGACAAGCCATAGTAGATCAATTGGCTGATTTCCCATTACAAGATAATGCACCTATTCAAGTTGACTTCCTAGATGAGCACCTCATGTATATGACTGAAAGAACATGGAAGATGTTCTTTGATGGATCTTTTATGCAAAATGGTTCAGGAGCTGGTGTTTTGCTTATTTCTCCTAATGGGTACACGATTCCTAAATCTTATAAATTGTTGTTCCCATGTACAAACAACATTGCTAAGTATGAAGCTTTGAAAAATGGACTTAAGATAGCCATAGAATGGAGAATCACAAAATTATACATCTATGGGGATTCACAGTTGATAATTAACCAATTTAATGATGAATATCAAACAAAACATGAGAAAATGGTACCTTACAAAAAAATGGTTGATTCCTTGAAATGATACTTCACATTTGTCACATTTTAGCAAATCCCTAGAGCAAAAAACAAAGCAGCTGATGCTATGGCTATACTTGCTTCACTCTTTCAGTTAGAGCAACATGAATCCAGATTTGAATTCATGGTGGAAGAGTTACATCACCCTATCTTTTAATCTCAAGAAAACCATGTCATTTGTACCTTTGTTGGTCATGAGTCATCCCATTATGGTTCCATTTACTCATATCTTTGTGATGGCACTATACCTAAAACCTTTAACCAATCTAAACGTAGAAACCTTACCCAAAATGGCTCTCACCATTCCCTTGTCACTGGTGCTTTGTATAGGAGGGGTCTAGATGGAACACTTCTTAGATGCTTAGAAAAGGAATAATTTGACCAAGTGTTAGTTGAGATTAACAAGGGCATCTGTGGGGGACATTCCAATGGTCTTTCCATGGCCCAAAGATTGCTTAGGGCGGGGTACTATTGGCCTACGATGCAGATTGATGCAGTAGATTTTGCAAATTCATGTGAAAAGTGTCAAAAACATGGTAACCTGATACATGCTCCAGGCAAGGAGCTCATTCCTTCTATATCTCATTGGCCATTTCAGCACTGAGCCTTTGATCTTGTTGGGAAGATTCACCCCAACTCATCAGGTGGACACAAGTTTATCATCACTACTACTGATTACTTCACTAAATGGGTAGAAGTTGTCCCACTTTATGTTGCCTCGAGCAAGACAGTCTCTCTATTCATTTTGAACCATATCATCTATCGATATGGAGTGCCTTCCGAGATTATTACTGACAATGAAGGCCAGTTTAAAAATAAGGACATTAAACAACACTGCAAGAAATTAAAGATTAAACAACATTGGTCCTCCATTTATTTTCCACAAGGAAATGGTCAAGTAGAGGAATCAAACAAGACCATTCTTAAAATTTTGCATAGAACAGTCTGTAAGAATGGTAGAGATTGGCATTTACAGATAAATCCATCTTTGTGGGCCTATAGAACAAGTATTCATACTCCTACTGGGGCTACTCCTTTCACCCTTGCATATGGTGTTGAAGCAGTGCTACCTTTGGAGGTTGAGATTCCTTCACTTTGAGTTTCTCTCCATTGTCTAGTTACAGATGAAGACTACCACGCCATGAGACTTCAAGAGTTAGAACTTCTAGATGAAAAACATCAAGCATCATTTGACCATATGAGGGTTTATCAAAAGTGCATGTCCAAAGCCTTCAACAAAAAGGTTCGCCCTAGGGAATTCCAAATGGGAGATCTTGTCCTACGTGAAAATCCTAAGAATCAACAACATAGAGATCAAAAGGGCAAATTTGAACCTAATTGGCTTGGACCTTACATCATTACAACAAATTTTGGGTCAGGTGCTTATTTACTATCTATAGAAGAGGGAGAGCAGCTCCCTGATCCTATCAATGTCTTGCACCTGAAGAAGTTCTATCCATGATGCCCATTCTGTCTAGGGGCATCCTTTGTATATAATTATTGATCCTGAAAAAATCCAAAAAAAAGATATATTGTCAAAAAATTCTAAAAATTAGAAAATGTCCTGAAAAAATGATCATCTTAGTGAAAACCTAGCAATAGGCGCTTTGATGTATCTTCAAAAAAATTATATATTTCAAAAATATAAAAAATTCAAAAATTCAAAAAAAATAGAAAAAGTGCTTTGGTGAAAACCTGAAAATAGGCGCCTTGGTAGAAAAACTTCAAATTTTTTTTAATAAAGTCCTAAAAAAAAAAAAATGAAAAATGAAAAAATGAAAAAAATGTAATAAAATCCAAGTGGTGAAAACCTGGAAACAGGCGCTACTTGAGACCTTTGCACCCCTGTTTCTTTGCGCATGTCCTTGACACTTAGCCTCTCTCCATCATGCCTTGTCCTTGTTGCCTTGGTCTGGAATTGGTCTTTGTCTTTGTCTAGGGGGGCATAACTGTATTAGCTTTGGTCTCTTGGATGCGTTAGTCTTTAGGACACCTCACAAATGGTGTCTTTCAACACCACCCCAACTGTATTTTTTAATACAACCCTTGACATTGAGTGTTTTTCAACACTTATCAGTTTGTTTTTACCCTGTTTTATCATGTGGTCCTACCTTCTTGCAAGCATTAGATCCTTATCCTCAAAACTCAGTATCAGTTAACACACTTAAATTTTTAAACACAACACTTAATGCTTGAGCTATGTCATGATGTTTTCTTTGTGTGCTGACTGTTATTGATTTTCGTTGAGTGTCCTTGTCTCCAGGATGCATAGCTAGAGGACTTGGGACATGGAACATGTTTTTATTTGCTTCCTGCTTTATGCTTCACTATTTTTGCACAACCGTTATGCTAGTCATCCTGGCCTCTATGCCTTGATGCGAGCATAGTTTTGCTATATTAAATTGGGTAAGCTAACATCATAGTCATCTTGACATTTATGTCTTTGATGCTTATGTTGTAATCTTTCCACATTTCAATCTGATATAAATCACATTCATATCTTCATAGTTGCACTTGTGACTAGTGATGATTGTGTGATTTTTTGATGTCCATTAATAATGGCCTAATGATGAAAATAAGTTCCTTAACATTCTCTAATGAATGATGAACACAAATTCCTATGTTATAGTTTCCCTATTGCAAGTACACCTTTGCATTTTCATGTAGCTTGCATTGTTAGACTTCATGTTAATTTGCATTTTTAGGCTGCATTATGAGTTTGAGAGGGTTTCCTTCATCTTTATTGTGGACTTTTAATCAACTGTGGTCATGTTTGATCTTCATTTCCTTATCTTCTTTCATGATCTCAATCAAAATTTTCTATCTTAAACAATTGATTGATTTTGGGGCTTTCTCTTTCTTGAGGTGTATTCTCTTTCATGCTTCCAAACTTCTATTTCTTTCCACCTCTTCCAAACTTCTATCTTCCATTCGCTTTCACCCCACTTCTTTTCTTCTAATTCAACCTTGGGGCATAATCTTTCATGCTGGATGATCTACCTTGGTTCTGTGATCCTTATATCTTTCATCTTACTTCAATAACCTTATCTTTAGTTTGATTTGATCACATTTATCAATTTGTGTTCTCTCCTCTATCTCATTTCAATTTTGATCACGAGGGGGCGGTACCTATCAAACTTCAATCATTGATTCAGCTTTATCAATTCTATCAATCGCTCCTCTTGGGGCAACCTTTCTTGAGATTATTATCTCAGACATGTCAATTACTTATTTACAATGGTGTTGACCTTGTCTTTTTCAATCAGCTTATCTTTGTTCTGATGTCAATTACTTATTTACAATAGTGTTGATGTCTGTGTTGTTTTGTGATCCCAAATCGATCTCACACTTCAACTGCATTCTTTCACTACATGTGTTCCCAGAATGATCACACATTAGTTAAAGAGACCTAAGGTGTCACTCATACATGAATTTGAACTAGAGGATCCTCAAGAGGAAAGCCTCACCTACACACCATCCAAGCCAGAGGAATCACCTCGCAAACCTTCCAACCACAAATCCAATCCAAATTCCACTTTGCCTCCTCAACCCCATAAAACTAACAACAATTTATGGATCTTGAAGTTTGACGGGTCCTGGTCCAAACAAGGTTGTAGGGCTGAAGTGGAATTAATCAACTCACAAGGGAAATCCTTCCTTGCATCTTACAGATTGTAGTTTAACTGCACCAACAATGTCACAAAGTATGAGGCCTTAGTCCTCAAACTCCTGTTCGCATTGAGAAAAGGGATCACCTGCCTTCGGGAAATGGGTGATTTAGAATTAATCATGTAACAGATTTGGAGCCAATACACATGTCATGACAAATGGTTGGCCGCATACCACAACTGGGTATGGATCATGATTGAATACTTTGATACTTTTGGCATTGAGCTTATTCCCCGAAAATGTAACTATTTTCTAGACGCCCTCACTATGTTTGCTAGTACCCTCGAGCCGATGGCTAGTTCCCGGCTCATGAGATTTTCTGTTGAAATGGTCCCCACCCCGTCCATCCCAGATAATATAACCCACTTTTAGTTTTTTTAGGATGACCAACACATCCTTGCCTTCATGTAAAATGTTGACATCTTTGAAGATCAGAATGTGGAAGAAATTGATCATGACAATACCGGGCAGGGGGAAGAAGAGGACGAGATCATTGACTTACCCACTAACACCATCCCTAAGGGGATGGTAGCTCTAGAATGAATCTTTGATTTAGACCCTCTGGGCCAAGACAAGATATCATCCTCCTATGTGGGAGTAAAATATGAAAAATTTAACATCGGTAAAGCTGATGAAGAAAAATTGGTCCACATTGGTACCTCCTGCTCCCCAGAGGAGAAGGAGAAGATTATCATGGTTCTCTGAGAATACATTGATGTTATTGCCTAGGGGTATGAAGATATTAAAACCTATGATACATCTATCATGACTTATACCATCCCCCTAAAACTAGATGTGAAACCTTTCTGGAAAAAATAGAGGCCAGTAAACCCTTTGATCAAACCCCTGATCCACCAGGAGGTTCAAAAATTACTGTCAGCCCGAAACATATTTCCTATCTAGCATACTACATGGGTTTCCAACCTCATCCCATGTGTAAAAAGAATGGCAAGATTTGCATGTGTGTAGATTTTTAAAACCTAAACAAAGCCTCCAAGAAGGACAATCATGCTCTCCCTTTGTTAGATGAGGTGTTACAAATTGTTAATGGTTATCAAATGATGTCCTTCCTGGATGGGTACTCTGGGTATAACCAAGCTATGTTAAGTTTGAAGATAGGATGAAGACAATGTTCACTACCAAGTGGGGGAGGTTTGCATACCAGAGAATTCCCTTTGGCCTAATTAATGCAGGGGCCACATTTCAGAAGGCCATGGACATTGCGTTTGAAGGCCTAGTTAACAAATACATAATCATCTACATGGATGGTTTAAGTCTTTTCTCAGGATAGACGTGATCATCCTGCCCACCTCGCCTAGATCTACAAGAGATGTCACTGGTATGGTATCTCCCTTAACCCCAAGAAGTGCATAATCAGGGTCACTAAAGGGAAATTGATCAGGCATATCATCTCTAAGAAAGGGATATCCATCGACCCTAAGAGAGTAGAAGCACTGTTGAACTTGCAAATGCCCAGAAAAAAGAAGGAAATGAGATATTTCTTCGAAAAGATAAATTTTATCCGGCAGTTCATTACCGGATTTGCCAAAATTGTCAAACCACTCAATGATATGATGAAGAAAGATACCAAGATTGAATGGAGTTTTGAAGCGAAGTGGGCATTTGCACAAAATAAGAAAAAAATAGTGGAGGCCCTGGTCTTGGAAAGTCTGGACTATTCCCTCTCATTCCACATCTATTCCTCTACTTTGCCGCACTCTGTTGTAGTAGTTTTAACCTAGAAATTTGAGGGAGAATAATGAATTATTTCCTTTATGAGCTCCCCCTTTAAGAATGCCGAATCTCGGTACTCACCATTGGAAAAGAAAGCCTTTTCTCTAGTCTGGGCTGTGAATAAATTTTGGCACTACATTCACTGGAGCAAAGTGCATGCTATCATCCTGGACTAGGCTGTAAAATATTTACTACTGCAGAGTGAACTGGGCGAACAACGAGGGAAATGGATGGCCATCCTCTAGGAATATGATCTTGAAATGCAACTGATGAAGATAGTCTGAGGCCAAGGACTATGTAAGGCAATGGCAGAAGCCACCCCAAACATTGAATGTCAAACCTACACTGTAGAGTCTATCACTCAAGATCTGTGGTATACCAATCTAGTATACCTATTACTCAACAACTAGTGCCCAGAGGGGATCCCTCCTAAAAAATGTCACACCTTGCAATTGAAAAGCACACACTTCATGGTAAAAAATGGGATGCTTTTTCGTAGGAATTTTGAGGGGATTTACCTCTGGTGCATAGACAGAGACCAAGCTGCCAAAATGATAAAATAATTCCACGGGCAGTTCAGAACTGGGCATGGCTCAGCTAACATCACCACCCATTAGATTCTCTAGGTCAAATATTATTGGCCCTTTATTTTCAAATGCGTTCATGCACATGTAAGGAAGTGCCATACTTGTCAAACTGCTGCTTCTCGCGAGAAGAACCCGACAATGCCTTTACGACCAGTCTTTGAAGTTTGACCCTTCACCTAATGGGCATTCAAATTTATTGGGGAGATCAACCCCAACTCATCCACCAACCATGGGTATATTTTAACTGCTACCAATTACTATACACTATCGTCTGAGGCAATCCCATGCAAAAATAATACTGTGGATGTAGTCATCAGGTTCTTGGAAGAGAACATCGTCATGAGATTTGGAATGCCCTTCGCTATCGTGTGTGACAATGATCCAACATTTTATTTAGTACAAATTATAGAATGGACCTATCAGAGAAAGATCACCTTGAAGTTTTCCAGCAACTATTATCCCTAGGGTAATGGTGTTGCCGAATCCACCAACAAAAACCTGCTAGAAGTGATCAAACATTTGCTAGAGAGGAATCCCCAGGACTGGCACCAAAAGCTGAAGTTCTCCCTTTGAGTGGATCACATCAGAATCAAGGAAGCCCTGGGAACTTCTCTATTTCACCTCATTTATGACCAAAATCCTGTGTTCCCAATAAACCTACAAATCCTTGTCTTGCAGTTCATGCAAGAATTCAGTACCCAAGATAATGTTGTGGAGGTTCACCTCTTAAATAGGGTGAAAGTGGAAGAACAAAGTGACACGACACTTGAAAATTTTTCAATTCAGCAAGTAGTTGTCAAATGCTGGTTTGAAAAAAGAGCATAATACAAATCCTTTCAGATTTTGGACCTAGTTCTCTTGTGGGGCAAAGCCTGGGAAAAGAAGGGAAAACACACTAAATTTTGAAGGCTCTAGCTCAGACCTTATTTGATCTTAGAGATTTGTGGGTCCAACACTTACCTTCTTAGCATTATGAATGGAGAAGCCATTCCACTGCCCATCAATGGACAGTTTCTCAAATAGTACTTTGAATGATGATGGGAGGTAAGCTTCCCTTGAATTGTATCATATTTATATTTTCTTGCCTGTAAATTTTTGTGACACTCCTTGGGAGTGTGTTTCCCTTGTAAATAGTTGTCTGCGGTCCTCTGGGGCTGCTTTATTTGCTTTGTTTTGTTCCATCTTTGGTTTCGTTTAGCTTTGTGTGTCTTTCTTTTTTGGGTTCTCGACATGTTGCCCCCTTCTTGTAGACAGGTATGCTTCACATGACATCTAGTCCCTGTAATGGTGCCTTATGCATTTTGGTTAATCCATAATTTGTGGTTAGCATGGTGGAATTTGTCCATGCTCTAGAGCTATTTTATACAAATGGTAAAGGGTTATGGTTAAACTTCATGGGATTCACATCTTGAAAGTATTGACATTAGTTAATAGAAAATCTAAGAAAAAAGTAATCGTATGACCCTTGAGAGCAGAGAAATTGTACTAGTTATTAGCCATGTCCAAAAATCAAAAGAATATCCCAAGTCTGGAACGTCTCTCCTATTCAGAAAATTAAAATGGATGGCAAGGTGAAAAAAGTACTACCGTAAAAATCAGCTAAGCTTAAGGTTCACAATGAAAGAAGTACTGCCTTCCCCATCTTCAAAAGAAAAGAAAGAAAACTGGAGAATAGAGAATTCTGGGATCTGCGGGACCGTGCAAGATATAGCAATTTTGGTCTAATGCACTCAATGTCATCTCTCTGTTCCTCCTAAAATTCATCATCTTGATTTTATTCCAAACCACACATTTCACGACTGACAAGAGATTGAAGGATTGAATCATGGCGAGTTAGATTTTCTCAGACACCTCGTGCCTTGCAAGTGAAATGTTTAAGGTAAAGATAAGTCCCAGTTTCGCTAACCAAAGTTTCTGTGGTTCTCAAATGTGCCAAGGCATTTGTCTTAGTGAGTCACCATTTGTTATGCCCTACATACCCATCCCTATATTTTGTTGGCAAAATGTTGGGTCCCCCTTTTTTTTTTCTTTTGGTTCTTCCTTTGCTTCTTTTTGGCCTTTTTTTTCTCCGACCTTTGCCTCCGCATGACCATTGTTGTGTTCCCTTTTGGTCTTCCTTGCTCTAGGGATCGGTCCTAGAGTGTTTTTTTTCTTTGTGCCGGTGAGATTCTGGACTCCAGGATTCTCGTGCCATTGCTTCCTCTTTAGTTAGAGGGTGTGATCGCACAGGATTCCCCAGGCATAGAGTCTAGAGGTTTTCCTTTTTTCTTAGGGTTCATGGAAGGGAATGGTGCACTTTAACCTAAGGGATATAAATTAAACTTCACTTATCATTGTTACAATTACCATGAATAAATTACCCTCAGAGAGAATTAAGAGCGATTTGTGCAAATTCACAGAGAGCTAAGTGCGATTTTCTTTGAGAGTTAACAGTGATTCAGAGTGATTAAGTGTGCTTTGAGGTATTCTTTAGGTTCTCAGGATGTTTTCGGCATGTTGAAGCTATCTGTTTGCAGAGCACCTCCCGTGCTCTTCCTCTCACATCCTCTGGTTTTTTGGTAGGTTCATCCTACCCTTCTCTCCTTTTTCTTTTCTTTTTTCTTTGTTCTTTCATTTTTGGTTTTATTTTGCTTTATTTTCTTTCTGTGTTCGGGTGTTCGTCGTCACCTCCTGTTGGTGGGATGGCTTTGCAGGAAGGTGTTCTATCTTTCATCCATTGTTTATTTCTGTACATTTGTAGATAATGTAGATAATGTGTTAATATTTGTAAATATTTGTAAATTTCTATAAGATTTTGTAAATAATTTTAAATTTGTTAGTAGTTGGTCAATGACTGTTGTAAATTGGTTGGTTCTTAGACCTTCTATGTAAAAAGCATTTTCTCAGGGTAGTTTCTATGTTTAGTTTGTATATCCCATCAAGTTTAACCCATCCCATGATGATCTCACCATGCCCTCTATATTGTTGAATCCAATTCGAGCTCACCCACCTGGTTTTTGTTGGACTCAAAATCGGCACCTCATCTGTTTGAGTTGCAGCCTTTCTCTCTCCTCCCATAGCTTCAGCGTTGATGGAAGGATTAAATTACCCATGCATGAGCATTTGAAACAATCACAAGTGGCATTCATTCCATCTGTGTCTAGACAAATGTCACCTTAAATGTCATTACTCCATTTATTGCATGACCATGTGACAACCCATGTCAGCCTAGTATGGCTTATTGCCTGATCACTTCAATAATGTCTAGTTTCTCCAGACTTTGGGTTCCACCTAATCCCACGACCTTCATCACATTTTTTGCATGGACCAAAACCCTTGGGACCCATGGGTGTTGATCAAATTAAAAGTAAGCTATTGCTTATTACATTTCCAGGATTTGATGCGAGCTAACATCTTTTTGAGGACATGTGTGAAATGGCGATGAAATCTCTAGAACCCATAAATTTATTATATTTAATTACTTGTATTAACAGTTGTTCGGTCTTTCAGGCTATCAACAATTCATCAATCAATATGTCTGAGGTAGCTTCCCCTCCTAGAAGTCTAGAAATCCCGACCACCTCAATAAGAGTGGCCACCAAGACAAGGGCTGAGAAAGCACTATAGAAGCTCCCACTCACATCCAAATATCTGAAGGATGGTGTCCTTGTGGGATCCAAGGTGGAGTCTATGTTACAACTGATCACCGAAATAGAGGTTGGACCATGGGCTGAATTACAGGGCATAGTAAGAATAATGTTCACTCAGCATTCCACCGGAGATAGTATGGTGAAGAACATGGACGCCTCTAGCATCATCAAATCTGCTTGGTTCCCTTACTCTGCACAGGCCCTAGAGTTGATCCTAACTCTAGCCAAACATTACAACAACACCATCTGGGTCGTAATACTTTTTGGTCCCCTTCCAATGGGCTACCCAACGCCCCTAATATCTCTTCATGCTAATACTCTAGCTTTGGGACTGGAAATCCCCCAGTTTGATAATTCTATTGTCATCTCCTGGGCTACATTGCTACAAGAGTTCAATAATGTACAATAGGATGCCAAGCATCACCTCAACACCCACTAGCTGAAGACTCTGAGGAGGGACTATAAGAAGATGAAGTTGGAGATCCCCTGCATAAATTTCAAAGAAAGCATACAGGCGGGTATCATCTTTCTATGTTGGGTCTTTAGGGAATCACATGCTTGGGATTTCTCTGCCTAGATGTATTAATTTTTATAAAACATCACCACCAACGGGCATAATTTTGACTAGGCAAGCATTGTTGCCAATCATGTAGATTTCCAGTTGAACAAGGTCAGCGAGACATAAAATTTGTACATGACTTTGTATGTTCTATGGGCACTGGCACAACAAAGAACCAAAATTTGGGGTTTAGTTACAGTGGGCATCCTTCGGACTAGGCCTAGCTAGAGTGCGCCTTGGGATCATTTTCCCCAAATTCAATGGGAGGCCAGCTTCCCCAATTTTTTCCGAGTAAATGATACCTTCATTTACTACAACATTTTGATACCATCTCTGGATGTTGGTTACCAACTGTCAAAGGAGGCTATGGACTTGGTGAGTTCATACAAAAATTATTTTATTCAATTTCACCAGCATTCTTATATTTGGGTGACCGGATTCTCCGGCAAGCCCTACCTATTTCCCAAGCATTGTGGGGATAGGATTATTTTGATGGAGTATTGCAAGAAAATCCTAGAGCTCCATACATTTTATGGAGTCAAGAAAGTTACCTCCATCCCTTTCCCAATCACTTGCGGGAATTACTCTTGCATCCTTGCAGAAGCCAAAGAGGTAGATAATGAGTTAAAAAGTCTGGGGCTGGAAGAATTCTATCTAGCGTGGAACAATTTTGATTTGCTCAAAAAAATAAACACACCTTACCCCAGGCGTCAGTGCCCCACGAGCCTCACTTGGAGGATTTTTAGGCAGATTGTCAAGATGGCTTCGATGTCCAGGGTCGAAAGTATGAAAGGATGACAAAAGGAATGATGAAGCGCCTCGACCTTCAGACCTTTTTGAAGGACTTTTCAGATAGCAAGACTTATGAGGACCCATCATACAAATTACAGGGGATTGATAAGATGGATCTCCCTCTGGTGGATTGGGAAACCCCAATTTTTTTGACAATAGAGGATGTCACCCAAGGCAACATGTAGCGCAGTCATGAGTATTTTGCACAAGTATGCAGGAAAAGAACCCGCCGGGAGGGTCCAATTTTGTGGGGGTCTACTTTGGCCTCCAGAATGTCTGGATAGGGTAGAGATAAGGGGAAAACAAAGGATAACACCCTGATCCCTTCCTTAGTTCCACCCCCTATCATGGAACAACTTCATGCCTAGCTTGAGTCATCCCGATAGCTAAGAGAAACAATCAGCACCCCACTTTCTCTTGATCTCTCGATCACTCTGGTGGGATCCTCCCTTCCTATAGGCTAACTATCACTTGCAACACTTATGATCCAGGTGATGGAGGATGAGAGTATGTCTGTTCTAGATGCTGGGGCCCAGTTGTAGACGAAAAGAAGGAAACAAAGGGTGGATAATCCTTGACTCAGCATAGATGCAAGCCCTAGAACTTGGGGCAATATTCTTGTGGAGCTTATCCCTTCCTCCCCTAAACAAGAAGATCCTTTGGAGGCCTCCCCTCCCCATGACAGTTTTGACGATATCTTCCAGACTGATGACTTGGTAAATTTGTAGGAGGATGTGGAGAGGGTGGTAGAGGATATTATCGCACAAGAAGTAGAAAATGTCCCCAGAGAAGGAGAAATACAAGAAAAGGAGGTTTCCCTAGAAAAGTAGGTCTGGGAGTAAGAGAAGGAATGGGTAATATATACCAAGTATTGAAGAAACACCAGTCCCGGGGACCGAGACAAGAGAGAGGCAGGTGCAGGATGAGCAGTCGACTATGGCTGGGGAAATTGGACCTTCGGGAGAAACTCTACCCCCAATCGTCACTCTCCAAATGCTACTAGTTACTTTGGGTGACCCGTTACCCCAGAATCTGACATTTGGCAAGGTGGTCTTTGAAGCACAATAGTTAGATCTAGGCCAAACACCTTTGCCCCCTCTTGAAAATGTGCCTGCGAAGGAGAATGTCCCGATAGATAATGTCAAAGGAAACCAGTAGCAGGACATGGGGGAGAACCCCGAAAACATAAATACAGATGCCATAGGTACCGAGGAAGGAGGGGTCCCCGACACTATAGATGAAAATGCCACTAAGGTGGGAGAAACAGGGAATCCCAGGAGTGGAGAAAAGGAGTCCACAGAGACTATAATTGTCGAAGAAGTGCATCCAACCCCTGAAGGAAACCCCAGTATCCAGGACTTAGCCATAATACCACCCATTCCACCACATTGGCTGGTAGAGTCAAGATAAGGGAAGGCCCTGATAGCAGTGAGAGCTCCCCTCTCTCTAGTTGAAATGATGGCATAATTCAAGAGGCTCTGAAGCCCAAGAAGGCCCAGACCCTCCATACCCTTCGAACTGGTCCAGGAGGAAATATCATCATGATGGTAGTGACACCTCCCCTAGATGCAAAAGAGGCAGCAATAGGAGCTACAAAATATACAATCACAGAAGTTCCTCTGGGGAGGAGAGACAAACAAGGAGAATTAGACCTATTAAAAGAGGCTTGTCGGGCGATTGAGGTCTGATATGAAAAATAAGCCTAGAAATTGAAGGAGGCAAGAGAAGAAAATGTCAATCTCCTTGGGCTTCTTACATAATTGATGCAGCCTTTAACTACAATTCCTCTAGAGGCCTCCACCTCTGGAACACCACTCGCGCAGGGTGACATTGATGCATAGAGAACCATGAAGAAGAAAGTGTAAGCTGTTGACAATTGGGTGACAGAACGGATAGGAGCCATAAGACACTTCCTGATGAATACCCTCTTGAACCTCCAGTAGGCCACAACATCTTGGGCTAGGTGAACGTTGATGTTTCCTAGTGGGAGGGGGAGATAGAAAAGTATGAAGAATGGAATGGTGAGCTGGAAGAAATAATGAACATTGGGGAGGATATTGTCACAGAGACAGGAATTTTGGGGGATAAAAATTTTTGGTTCCTCCAGGTCCAACACTCCAGACTTGGTCTCAAAATAGAGATGAGAAGGAAATTGGTAGCAGCCTTGAAGGATAAAGTCATGACAATTCAGAAATCTTTAAATTTATATGCAACATTTGTTACAAGGGTTTCGGCAATTGATCCCTTTAGCACTGAGACCTGTGCTCTGGTGGATTTTGCTATTGGTAAATTTGATGAGATAATGGAATCATGGTTCTGGTTTGCCAGAGATTTTGATGGGGAAAAAATTTCACGCCTCACCCAGATGTTGCTTCGAGCACATGATGCCGCAAAGATAGCAGCAGTATTCAAAGAGGGTGCCCAGGATGCTGACGATCAGTTGGAGGCAGTTGAAGAGCACCAATATTGTATAAAATAGATAGACAAAGAAGGAATCCTCTAGATCTTGGAGGTATTCAAAAGAGTATAATGCAATAAATTCCTCTAGTCTCTGGAGATTTTTTCCAGCAAAGGTGGAGTTTTGCAAATTTGTTATTCTTTGAGTGTAAGCTCCTAGACTCTGGAATTCTGCGTCCAAGTTTTGTATTCATTCACAGTGATTTGTGTCAAGGTTCCCCAGAGCTGACCGATCACTGTCAAGAAGTTAACTACCTAGTGCACATCAAAGAAAGGGAGCCACAATTTTCATTAATGAGGCATGTAGCGTAGGTTACCAGGATAAGAAAATTTCTTCTATAAGTACCTCGGTTCTCTTCTTTAGGCTGATTCTTCTAGATTTCTCCTCTATCTTCTTCTTACATCTTGTTAGACCTCTATACATCTTGAGGTGATTGGAAGTGGTGCAGGTAGTACCATCCATGAATAATATATTATATTTAGCAAGTGTACAGGTAGATTAGGTCATGTTTTAGGTCAATTTTGTGTATAAATAAGAAGTCTCACACCATTACAAGGGGGACAAAATTGATGATTTTGTAGTCCAACAATAATAGAAGCATAGTATTTTTGAGCTCATTTCAAATAACATTTTACTTTTAGTTGTTCTCATTAGCTCAATTATTAGTTGTTCTTAGTAGCTTAGAATGCTCCCTTGGAGCCATGAATATACTTGCCAGTGATGTTGAAACATTTTCAAGATAATGAAAGAAGGAAGAAAATATTGTGGCCATGTGTTGTTGTTGTTATGATCTCTGAAGTTAGCAAACATCTTTTGTGTAGTATATTTTTTTATGTCCTTTTCTCCTATATTTTAGTTTAGATTAATGAGCTTATCTCCCTTTGCTATTGAATGCATATGAATCATTGGTTCATTGTGTATTTGGTATTTAGTGTAGTTTTCTTGCATTGGAGCATTGTTTGATGTTTGAATATATATTGCATAACTATAGGTAGAAACATACATCTAACCTTGATCTATCTTTTGAGTTTTCTTTGATAATCCAAATGCTTGCAGGAAACCCCATCCCTTTTGAAATCCCTAGAAAGATGAGTAAAAACTAGCTATCCCCTCAAACAACAGTCACATGCCCAACTTAGCTCCCCCGCACCATCGAGACCCGACTATCAGGTGCTTGGAGGCTAGGATAATTCATTCTCTGGTAAACCTCTACAAGTAGAGTTGGCCTGTACCCCGGTGCCCGATGACAACTTATCTCTATTGGCAAAGCTGGTCACAAAGTCCCGTCAATAGGAGTGAGGGTTTTTCCTTTTGAAAAATCCATAATACAACCAAACAAGAATAGAAAAAATTGATAATTCCTTCAAATCAATGATGCAAATATGAAAACTAAATTCCAAGGATAAACCAAGTGCATATATAGCCCAAAAATAGCCTATTTATGAAAGTGATATTTCCAATCCAAATCACTACAAATTGATACCAAATCTGAAAAGTAGACAAAAAACATGAACTTTCAAAAACAAATTCACCTGAAAATATTACTATATGTTTCCAAACAAAGCTTCTAAAGTTGTAAAATATAGGATTAGACAGGTATAGTCATGAAAATCTATAATTTCTAAGCAATTTGGCCACCAAAATTATAAAAGTGTCACCATTGGAAAATTTAGGAAATTTTACCACAAATTTAAAAACATTACTCAGAAAAAGGAGTTAATTTGAGCAAGAAACAAGCATTTGAAGATGATCTAAAAAATCAAAAATCTCACTAGAGAGGGGTAAGAAATTTCAACAAGCACTAGCGTCAACAAAATAGTCAATTAAATTTGGTGGTCGTATGACCATTGCCACAAAATTTTTTTTCCTGTAGATTACGTTCAGATGTGCTTCAATTTTATTCATGGGAAACTGAACACACGACAAAAAGGCCATCCTTGTAATGACATGTCACTGAATGGGAAATCATACTTGCTTACGTGGAATGCTAACTGGAATTGCAGACGTGGCATGGTGCTATTATGGCATGTACCATGTGTCAATCCTGGATTGGGAGTCTTTGTAATCAGGTGGCACCGAGTCAGATGATGATTATACTACAAAAAAATTCTATAGATAAGAAAACGAGGACATGGTGGCCTACATATATGTTTTATAGTGTTGGGAGTAGTGACCACATGGCAGTGGATCTTAGGCTGAGTGCGTGAGTGGTGCCACCTATTGGTAAGGGGCACCGCTTTGGAGGTTGTGGGAAAATTTAATCCCACATTTGGTGGGAGAAATGACTCCTTTTTTATGTAAAGCATCCATGCTTAAGCCAAAGGAAATTGAGTTTTTGGAAACTTTGAGGCTGCCGAAATTGGAATGCCCATGCTTTGTGATTCAGAAATTGGAAGGGCTAAAAATTTGACAGAATATTCTTTGTGCCCTACGATTCATATTCTGACAAAAACACGGGATATATAGGGGTATGAACCCTAAAAAAATTTCCTAAATATATATAAATATTTTAAATAATGAAATTAGAAAATCCACAAAAAACTATTTTTTAATATTATTATGCAGGCAGGTCGTATGGTTGCCTACACAAAAATAAAAAAAATTGCCACAAATTTGAATTTTGACAAATATGGGTGAATTTATAGTTGATTTTCACCAAAATAACCTCCTAGACATCATGGTGAGGTCAGATTTGACCCAAAAAACTCCCACTAAATACTGATCCTAAGATTTGAGATATTGAGCTCCAATGCTTGAACCTAGAACTCTCCAAATAGGCTATATCCAAGATGCTCCAATGACTCTGATACCGTGTAATAATTTGCAAATAGAAATGAACCAAGGATATAAAGGTCAAAGAATAGCACAAAGACAAGAGAGACGATACGAAAAATAATAAATTATATTCTCATTAATGATGCAATATGAAAATAAGATATATTGGAGATAATTTACAATGTAGAAGTTCTACTTATATAGGCAAGGAAATAAGAGACTATGATAAGGAGAAGATAAGCTATCACCTACACAAGGTAGAATCACATGTCCACCAAAGGTGGATCACCCTCCATTATGCAATGACGTATGTGCAATATGATGAGGATGATAATGTGATATGTTCACTAAAGGTGGATCTCATGCATAAAGTGGAATGAGATAACAAATATCACCACCTAAAGTGGAATTCTCTTACACCATGTACTAAAATGGGATGCAAAATCATAGGTGTCTCAATGAAAAACTACTATGCATTGCATTATCCTAAGTAAGCTTAAGAAAATTATAATTAGGAATATTTAATTACACCAACAAACCCTTTAGGAGTTTCTTTATCTTAGATTCGCCACCTCCATGCAAAGGAAAATTTCAAACAACTAGAAGCCATTTGAAGCATGTACTCATTCTGAGTTATACTCAATCAACAGAGTCACACACTCTCATTCAAACTTAGTCAAATATAAACTTTCTTTAGGCTGAGAATATACAAATCTGAAACCAATTATAGATTCTTCCAGTTTTCTTGACTCTTACTATCTCTTGATTCAACAAGAAGTGCCAAAGACTTTAGGAAGGATTTAGACAAGATTTATATTTCCTTTCCCTTGCAGAGTCGCCATTTTGTTGGTTGCTCCAAATGATGTCTTAAATATTCCTGAGAATTTTCTTACTTCTATCCATGGAAATTTAATATCAATAGCCAATTGACAAGACTCAATCTCAAAGAGTAAAGTTTCCTACACTTTTAGGCTCTGAAAGACCTAGGGGATGACCCTTTGTAATATTTATGGATGCTTGTTTCTTTAAATACATATATTAAAAATAAACAGATGATTCTCAACTAGATGGATTAGAATATATATATA
>MU228338.1:1721888-1732030 GCA_018584345.1 Thuja plicata
TAATCCACCAATCAATACTTCTCAAATTATTAAGTCCCAACAAGATGCATGCCTTTGAAATACTTGAAACAAATAACTGTCTGTCGGTTTACCTTGTCTGTCCTTATTCTCCTTGATAATCGATAAGTAGTAAATTGTATTTATTGATACTCAGTAAATGTGCAGAGTATACCAGTTAATCCATAAATGCATATGTAGAATGTAAAACAATAAATTAATAAACCATACACACATAACACAAGTATTTTTAACATGGAAACCTTGTTAAGGGAAAAAAACCATTGAGACCGGTACCCCAAATTTTTACTCTTCTGAAGTGAGGCCTGTTAGGAGCCAACCCTGTTAAAGGTTACAAACACACTGTTAACTGTGACCTTGTTAGAGGATTTTCAATACATAGGTTGTCACTTAGTATCTGGCATCTACGCTACCATCCTTGAATCACTCTCATGACTGTCAATAGGCTTTATGAAAATCTTACTACCATCCTTGAATCAACCTCCTTCTTAGACTGTCAGTAGGCTTTAGGTAAGTTCGATGCTACTATCATGAGTCAATCTTCTGGTAATCTGTTAGGATATACCTCAGTTACAAAAGACTATTAAGTCCTGCTCTGTTAAGAGACTTAATGCTTCAATGGTTAAACTGAAACAAAATGACCTGTTTCTAATGCAACTGAATTGTAGATTTTCAGATCTATTTACTTACAATATCTTTCTAATAAATGTATCAATACAATTCCTTTGTACTTAACTCTTTCTGCTCTATGATGTTGTGCTTTTCTATTCGTTAGTGTCTGCAAAATTCTTTAGCTCTCCCTCAGCTTGATTGATCAGGACTGCATGAAGTTAATCCTTCATCAATTTCTCTTCAACATCTTCTATTAGTTCACTCCCCTGTGTATCTGATTGCTTATGGACCACACAGAGAATGAAAAATGCTTGTCTCTTAAATAGAGATGATATTCCTTAATTCTTGGTTCTTGATTTTTTGTGTGCAAAAACAATCCAGCCAAATTGATTTATGGCTTTAACTCTTGATTTATCTCATAGCTATCTTCTTGCCAACTGTGTAAATCATCTTTAAATCACTTACTTAATTGTGGTTGAATAAAACAAATCAAACAACCAGTTAAGTCTATCTTTTAGCTCTGCCAGCTAGATATTTTGTCATTTTCTAATCTCTCTGTTCTGTCGGTCAATTCTGTAGTTCATCGCCACTGACAACTTCTAGTTCTGTCGATGTCACTTTAGTTAGCTTTAGGATCTCCTTTCATCGGGCATCATTGGATCTTGCTAGTCGAGCAACACTATTTTTAGCTCGTCGGGCATCCTTTGATTCTGTTTTGTCAGGCAATACTATCTTCTGCTCGTCAGGCATCACTATGACTTTTATCTCTATCTTTATCGATGGTGTGCACTCCGCTGGTGTATTCTGTCACTTAGTGAATACTTGACTTTTATGCATTGCTGAAAGAATAACCTTTATTCCATTGATTCTCTGAAGTCTTTGGCATTATGTGTGTAACCATATAGATGATATCAAGTTGACATCAATGACAATACAAACCATTAACTAATTTAATTTCTTGCATCATCTTCAACTTAATATAGTGAACCATTTAATTAGTTACATGTCATTAGGATTTCCTGTGTAACATCATTAGTTGAGAAAAAAACTTTAGTTCTTCTTCCTCATCTCCCAAATCTAGCCAAATAGGTGTACTCAAATCAGGTTGGGGTTGGGTAGGAGGATATAATTCTAGCTTATTTATTTCTTGGCCATTTGAAATTGTCATGTTACCTAATCTGCAACTAATATTGGCATCAATGGTGGCTAACCAAGGTCTTCCAAGGATAACTGAACAGTTAGCAAAGTTTACCTTTGGTGATAATATAAGGAAGGTTGCAGGATATTCCCATGAATCTAATGTGACTGCTATATCCTCTATGATGCCATCTGGGGTTACAATGGAACTATCTGCAAGTTTTACGACTCTTGGTGTGGTTCTCAATCCCTCTATACTCAACCTATCCATGATATCCTTAGTCATAACATTTATAACTGCTCCCAAATCAACTAGAGCATTTTTCACAGAATGACCATTAATTATAAGATCAACAACTAGGCTTCCAGGGTCAGAATACTTTGGTATGACTATCTTCCCCAACATAATATTTTCAAGTTGTCCTATAAGATGGAGTGTTTCAAGATCCTTTTCTTACATAGAGGATTTGTAAGGCATTCTTCTTTAATATCTTTTCCATAAAGAGGAACATCTTTGATAGCTTGGAACATCAAAATCTGGATATGCATGTTTTTCAGCTTCTCAAGGATATGAAATGGTGTTTCTTCTTAGGGTATAGGTTTTTCCATGCTAAGCCTTTGTGGAAAGGGGGGATTAATTGAGATGTGAACATTATTTTTACTTGGTATATCAGTTGGTTGGACAATATTTGGAAAAGTAACTTCTGGTGCTGATACAACAGGAATGTCTAGAACTTCTGTTATAACATGTGGTTTAGGTGCAGGTAGAGTAGTACCAGATCTCAAATGGATATTAGATATCTCTAGTGCATATGTTGGGTATTGTTGAGTATCAGTGGAATACATAGGTTTCTATTGTTTCTTTTTGTTAGGATTAGGCTGAGGCTAAGCAGGTAATTGTGTTTACTTTGGAGTAGGACTTGTGGTTGTAGGAGGTGGCATTATTGCAGGTTGAGATAATGGAGGTGGTAAGGTTGGATAACCAAGATTTTGACTAGGCCACTACTGAGGCCCTCTCCATTGATTTTATGGTTTACAATTCCCTTTTGGTGGTTTCCATTGATTTTGAGGTTGATTAGGCCACTTTTTTTATTGTCGGTTAGGCCACTAGTTATTCCAAGCAAGTTGGGAGTACGGAGAAGGATTTTGATAATTCTAGTTTTGTCATTGATTATTATAAGGAATAGAAAATTTCAAGGGATCATGAGGCATACCTTTTCTTGAATCTCATGACCAATGTTGAGCAATAAAGAACACTTTCTTTTCATCTCTTCTATTTTCATCTACTCGGTAGGTAGGTGTTGGTTCTCCAAGTTTGCCACCAGCTTGCATCCACAATATTTCTTTTATTTACGGCAGCGAGGGAAATACTCAGCTAGATGTGCTTAAACATATGCATGCTTCTTCTTAGAAGTCATGGTGTCCAGGTGTATAGCAACATCATTAATTATATCTTGATTGAAATCTGAGAGCAGGTTTGAGATCTCCAGCTTAGAAATGTCTGAGCTATTCCCCTTAGTAATTGTAGAACAAAATTCTTTGCCCTTCTTTACAGTTGATCTTGAATAATTAAGGAAGCTTTTATTAAGGCCATCCCAGGAAGATTGAGATATATCTCCTCCAGCCATGAGGTCCAGTGCTTCCAGGAAGCTATCATTTACTCCCCACAAGAAAATGAGTTTCTATGAATCCTCCTCCAACACATGTTGTGGATTCTTCTGCATGCTATACAAGAAGTGTGAAACATAATATTCTAGAGTTTCATCCTCCTTCTATGAAATTCAAAAAATTTCATCTCCTCTTTGGTCACCCCCCTTGCAATACTCTTTGTACTTCTACAGAAACAAAGTTTGCATTTCATCCTAGCTGGTTGTTGCATTAGCTCCTAAGCCCATAAACCATTGTAGGGCGGACTCCTTCAATGTTGCTGGAAACAAATTGAGCTTGTGTCCATCAGTGTTGTAGTCAAAGATTCGACAGAGAATGTCAAACTCAAATAGAAAGGTGTCAGAGTCTTCAATTATTAGGCCATAGAACTTTGGGAGTGTTGAAGTGGGTATGTTTTTGAGATTAGCATTGTTGATAAGGCTTGGAAGAGGAAATGGAAATGTAGGTTGTACCATTACTGGAGGTATTTGAAATTGGAGTTGTTGCTGGAGAGGAATATGAGCTACAAGATTATGGGCGACAAGTGCACTTGGAGAAAAATTATCAAGAAAACTAGCCAAAATTTCAGTGAAGGGTCGAAGGCCAATTGGATCAAAATGTGCTGCTTCAGAGGAAGATGCTACATGAAATTTAGGACTTGCATAAAAAAAAGGTAATTCAACTTCTTCAACTTCTTCATTCAGATTTTTAGAATCTCCTAGAAGAAATTTTCCATGAACATCTCATCTTTCACAAACTTCCATGTACTTCTTTGATGCATGCAAGTAATTTTACAAACTTTTGAAGCAAGTTCAGGATTGAAAACTTCTATCTAGAATGCAGGGAACTATCTAAAAATGAAGAATGACTCAATAAGGTTCTCATCTTGACACCATCCAGAGCAACGATGCCAAAAATGAACCACCTCACAATAGGTACTAATAATCATGCCAAAGGTTCTCCTAGGAATAGTATATTCAAACTAAGGATTACTTTTTCTATCATGAAGTGCATTTAAATTGTCAACCCAGGGACATATACTTGAAATGGGAAAACACAATATGTGCACTAAGTTTCTCAAAGAGCCATACTACCTATGATGCAAGAAGTAAAAATGGATGAAAGAAACCTACGTACGATATTGTTGTAGGAAAGTAAAAACACTTGAATATTTAATGGAATTAATGGTGAAAACTGCAAACTTAGTTTAAACCTATTCTATCAAGCCATAGTATTCACCATAATTATCCTTTCAAGTGTTGTAGGAACATACATGAATCTAATGTTGTAGGAATGAAACAATAAACTCCTACTCAAAATGTTGTAAATGATGAAAGTAAATCTAAACTACTCTAATATAATCCACCTCCCAAGTGGTCCCCCTTGGTTAGATTCTGCTAACTACTAACATAGAAGGTAAACCAAAATCAGTTCATTATATTTTAGAAACTGATTACATAAAAACAATCCTCAAAACTAGAAAAGTAACTTGTTGTGCAAGATGTGACAATATATTTTCCAAAAACTAAGAACTTACAAACTAACAATCAAATCCCTATAAATAGAGGATTGACGCTTATTCAAAGCATAAAGATAAGTTTTGACTTAAATTGTGCCATAGAAGAAAAAAAAATGTAACAGCCCACGACATAATGTAATAAAGTCTGCATGACTGATTCAACAAGATAATGAGCATTGAGGAAATATAGCAGAGCTATACTCCTATATTCTCTAAGATGGTAGCTCCTCTGATGTAGCAGACATGTCTCTTGGTGCCATGATGATTCTCTCCATCGTAGCTGGACTTCAACGTTTCTTCTTTAATGTTGTCGACCACTCTAGAGATTCTCCTTTTCCCTGGCAAGTTAGTAGCATACGAAAATGTATACAAGTAAACTAGTCAAATCAATCCAAATATTAGAACACACATTCTAATAGCTATATTAATTACTAAAATATATATAACATTTAGCAAAAATGTCATTGATAACTACCAATGGGCTTGGTGATTCTAACTATATTTATCACAAGTTCAAATAGTTATAGGTTCACAAATGTCTTGGTAATATTTTAAACAGAGTATCAAGATAACATAAAATAGATATAATAAATTGTCTCATCACCACCATCACACTTGGATAGTTAGTGTTACAAAGGAGCCACAAATACAAAATTTGAAACCTCCTATACCTAAGGGAAGACCATGGGTCATTTATTCTCATCTTATTCCTTCACTGAATGATAGGATTTTGATGAGTCTTAGAGTGTGTTAATATCCATGGATCCTCATTTCTTGGTCTTTCAAGCATGCCTTTTGATGCAATCTACCATGAAAGGTGGATTGAGAGGTAGCAAATAGAGATAGTTGTCATTTGCAAGAGATAGAAAGAGCTTACTCTTGCACTTGAAACTTTTGATATCTCTATATCCTCCTCAGATCCTTTTTATATCCCTATAACCAAAAATATCTTCCTTTCTACCATAGTCTTTGTACATCTCCTACAAAATCATTAACAAAAATCACATCCTTCTCCTCATTGATAACTTGATATTTACCATACAATAGAGAAAACAAAATTTTAATGGAAAAATTAAACAAACCCATAGCGTTTTTATGTTAGGAATAATACAACTGAGAGGGGGGAGTGGGTGAATCAGTTGTATGCAAAATAATTAAACTTTAAACCAATTACTTATTGCAAATATGAACACTTCAAGAACAAAACCATAACACAACTATTTTGTTGATGAGGAAAACCCTGTTAAGGATACAACCTCAGTGGGAATTATCACCCACAAATAATTCACTATAAATATTGTATCCCTGTTAGGAGCTGATTATTACATCCAGTACAAGTCTCTGTTAAAGGAAATACCCCGTTAGGATTATTTTCAACATGTTATGAATTGAATGAAATGATGATCTCATTGACTGAGCACACTACCCAAAGTGAAGGTTAAATCCATCTTCTGAAGGTTAAACCCACCTTCTGGACCCACTATCTAAAGAGAATTATAAGAGTATACTTATAATAGCGAACTGACTGATAGTAACTTGCTTTTCCTATATTTTTCCAATGAAGTCCATTACAAACATAATCACTACTCTACATCCATCAGGACTCACATCCACATGCTCGCAACATCCAATCCATGTCTTTACAAATCAAGACACTTCTTTCCTTTATACAAGATACAATAAGAAATTAGGTGGGCATGTTAAGACTTCCCCAATGCACAAAAAATTACATAGACCCTTACTAAGATATTCATGGTACCTTACACAATCAATTAACCAATATAAATCATCAGTTATGCGCCAAGATCCATAATTCATGCTCGCCAATCATAAAACACGTTACATATATGTATTCTGCCCCAAATAGGTCTTCGCTAGTCCACATGCCTCAACTGACATCATTAGGAATCTGGAGGCTCAAGAATCACAAAGAATATTATCTCATGTATCTTTTATTATTCATTAAGCTTTCATATCATAACTAATGCTTGCATCCAAGTTATCCCAAATACTCAGAGACCATCTCTATCATAATCCTTTGTCACTGCACTATAACCAGTCTTTAACAAAATAACTATAACTCATGCTCAGGATTCAAGAAAAATGGAAGAATAAGTAAAGGGTTGTGATTTACAGTTTTGATATTTATGTCGTACGATATACACATAAGTGTTAAGTCAAATTTTGTAATATTTTGGGATTGATTTTGTGTTTATTAATTGTCAAAATCTGTATCCCCAGGTTGTTTCAAACATATTGTAACAGGAAAGGATATCAGGTTTTCACACTAGTTCTTTCTTGATTGAGCCCGGTTCTTTCCTGATTGAACCCTCGAACCAGTTTTTAATATTAATAATATATAGTAGATAATCCACTTTTGCTTAAAAAAACTATAACTCATGCAAATACCATCATAAGATTCAGTGACCTTAGACATAAGGTATATCATCATCCCTCTACACAGATATGTGTTTGCATACTCTCACATGCAATAAACTATCCATACACATCCTACAATCTTGCTTGTACCTGTGATAACTAGTCTTTCTAAGACTTCTACTACATCCAAATGAAACATATGTTGACATCAAAGACAAAAAATGAATGTAAATAACTCAAATAGAAATAATTCCAAAAAATTATCCTTTTTCTTCTAAAGCTTTTCCCTAAGGATATTTTGAACTTACCAATTAAGGGAATGACATGCAATTATTATAGATGTAATATGCACTAAGAAAGTCTTGTAGAAAAGGTTTCAAAACAACCATAATCTCTACTACAATTTCATTCAATTTGATATTCCAAATCCTTCTTCCATACTCATGTCCTTACTAATGGGAAATCTCTCTGCAATTTGGCATGCAAGTGTCATTTCACAATTGGGATTCCCAATCCTTCACAATGCCTCTGAAATACATTGTCAAATCCCCTTGAATTTATTAATTTGGAAATGTCATGCTTATGTAGCACCATATATCATTATTTGGTAGGATTGAACACTGTGGACCTTATCAGGGATACACATATGAAATACCCCATTCTTCAACTAAAAAATTCATTAGATTTGAATAACTATCACAAAAACACTCGATCTCAAATCTCTCTTCTTGAAATACATACCCCGCATCTCTTCTTCTTAGCTAATTACCTAATTATCTTCTAGAGAATGTTGGGGTGCATATATTACTTTGTACATCACATGAAAACCATAGGATTCCACTCTTCTTTATGCACTTTCTAAAAAAACCTAGCAGAACAATGATGTCCATCCTGCATTCTATATTCTTCCTCGCATTTCTGCGATCTTATTTTCACACTCAAGTGAAACCATGCGTAAATGAGAGGTTCTCATATGTCATAAGTGTTTCAAACTTCACCCCTCTTCTTAGCTCTTCCCTGCATCTCTTTATGCATAACAAAATCCTGATGTACATCTCATTTTATTTTTTTTTCTTAGCATAGAGGAGCCCCGTGTTTTTGTAACATCCCTTTTTGTATTATTGTGTGCCCTAAGGAAACACGAGTTACCATCATTCTATTATGTTAGGTATATTTCATGTGACTTCTTCTTTTTGCAACTATTCTAAATTCATTTAATCAACTGAAACGTAAAGTTGAGGTGCATTGTCTTTCCCTTTCATCTCATTGGTATTTTCTATACCCCGTAGTCCCATGGTCCTTTTCTCTCATGCATCAATAGCTCAGCAGAAACCCAGGGAAAAATAGTATCCCACTTTATATGTGACCACATGTTTTCGCAACCTTCTTCGCAATATTATAAAAGATCCAACAAAAGCACTGGGAAAGTTCTCATTGATGACATTAATTTTGCCATTAGTTCACTTAGTGAAAAACATTGACAGAGATCACCGGCAGACTACAAAGATCACCGGTTGACTACAAGAATTACCAGAAGACTACAAGAATTACCGGCAAATAGCGAGCATACCCGATAGAACACAAAGGTCACGAGAAAATGCTAAGTATGGAATTGACCGATGAACACTGACAAGTGTTGCACCGATGAAGTGAATAGGACATCATCGACGGGTCAATAACATAACATTGAGAACAACAGTGATGACACAATTTTGAGAACAAAACTGACAGAACAGAAAAGGCATACCCGATCACCAGTTCAAGAAAGGAACACCGACGACCAAGAAAATTGGCCGTCAAAACCGACTGTTAGTTAGAGAACCCGCAAATAGTGGATCTGAATTTTACACGTTAGATAAAGCAGTGTAATTCTATTTATAGAGATTTTATTTGTTTTAAATCATAACTTGAGGGTCAAGCAAGCTTTATGTAAATGTTTTAAAGCATCCTAATGGATCTAAAGCATATCTAACTAAAGATCAAGGTCAAGTTGTAAACCTTGGATCTAAAATTAACTTGCAAAGTGTGAATGAAGAATTGAGCCAAAAACTAGTATAAATAGATGTTCAAATCAATTGTGAGTGATGAATTCATTGTTGTTGATAGCCACGAAAAGCATCTAAGGAGCAGAAGGCAGAATTCATGCAAAGTTCAGAAATAGATCATATTAGTTGTCAAGAACACACAGAGGCTAGTGACGAGTAGATAAAGGTATTATTCAATCATGGAAGGATGATTACTTACATGTATGAAGCTTAATAGGATTTGTTATCAGCAATTAAAGATTTCATACATCATTAGATCAAATACTTATGTAGTTGCATTCTAACAAGTGCATTACATCTAAAATCCTTTTGTAGAAGGTGGACTTAATCATTCTTTTCAAATCTCTTAACAGAGTGCACACTTAACAGTGTTGCTAAAGCTTCAAATGAAGTAGATCTTAATAGGTCTCCACTGTAATACTCCTAATAGGGTAGGTCATCAGAAGTGACCAATTGTAAGCCTTAATTGGCCCCTTATATGCAAATATTGAAGTCTTGTGGGTAACAATCCCCACCGCAGTTTTTACTTCCTAACAGGAGTTTTCTCCGATATCATATCTTGTGTTATGTGTTATCTATTTTCATGAATGTTTCTGTTATGGTTACATACTAAAGAAATTATGATATGATTTCATATACATAAAGAAAGATGAACAGCTAGATAAGATAATTTACAAATTGATGATTAAGGGTTAATGGGCTAACCAAGAAAATTTTTAGAGGTACTGATTCACCCCTCCCCTCTCAGTACATCATTCCAATATAATTCCAACAATTGGTATCAG
>MU228338.1:1738709-1797467 GCA_018584345.1 Thuja plicata
ATCCTAATGGATCTAAAACATATCTAACTAAAGATCAAGGTCAAGTTGTAAACCTTGGATCTAGAGTTAACTTGTGAAGCGTGAATCAAGAATTGAGCCAAAAACTAGTATAAATAGATGTTCAAATAAATTGTGAGTGATGAATTTGTTGTTGTTGATAGCCATGAAGAGAATCTAAGGAGAAGAAGGAAGAATTCATGCAAATTTTAGAAACATATCATATCAGTTGTCAAGAACACACAGAGGCTACCGACGAGCAGATAAAGGTATTATTCAATCATGGAAGGATGATTACTTACATTTATGAAGCTTAATAGGATCTGTTATCAACAATTAAAGATTGCATACATCATCAGAACAAAGACTTATGTAGTTGCATTCTAACAAGTGCATCACATCTAAAATCCTTTTGTAGAAGGTGGACTTAACCATTTTTTCCAAATCTCTTAACAGAGTGTACATGTAACAGTGTTGCTAAAGTTTCAAACAGAGTAGATCTTAACAGGTCTCCACTGTAATACTCCTAATAGGGTAGGTCATCAGAAGTGACCAATTGTAAGCCTTAACCGGCCCCTTCTTATCTCCAGATAGTGAAGTCTTGTGGGTAACAATCCCCACCGCAGTTTTTACTTCCTAACAAGATTTTTCTGTGATATTATATCTTGTGTTATGTGTTATCTATTTTCATGAATGTTTCTTTTATGGTTACATACAAAAGATCTTATGATATGATTGCATATACATAAAGAAAGATGAATAGTTAGATAAGATAATTTACAAATTGATGATTAAGGGTTAATGGGCTAACCAAGAAAAGTTTTAGAGGTATTGATTCACCCCTCCCCTCTCAGTACATCATTCCAATATAATTCCAACACCCATTGTTAAGAAGGTTTGAACAATTTTCCAATAAGGAAGATGATAGAATGCAATTTTGTATATATATTTTCAATGGGCCTTTCCAAGTAACTCTTTAAATTAATCATCAGTCAAAATTTCAACATAGTCACTCTAGATTTATCCAAATTTGAGAGTACCAACAGTACCTATGTAATACCTTTTTTCTATTATGATAATATAGGGAGCTACCCTCTACAATAGAAGTTTTCCTTAAAAAAATTCTTAATAAAATGAAGTTAAGGTAGTTGAAAAAATTCCCACACTAACGTTAAGATGATGGTTATGTAATTTTTTTTAGATCTTTATTAAAATTACAAAAATTAATATAAATAAATTTAAATAGCATGCATACCAAAACACAATGATTTTAATGGGGAAAACCCTTTCGAGAGAAAAATTCCTATTCTCCAAAAGATACCCATTATATTATTCAAAAAGCAACAACAAATTACAATATACTTGTAGAGAAAGTTTCTCACAAGAGTATCACTAACCAAGATTTAGAGGCAACTCAAAAACTATTAGGCTCTCATAATAAATTACAATACACAATTATAATATAATGCCCTCATAAAATATGGTTTCCTTCTAAGGAAAACAAAAATTACAAAATATCAATCATTAGATACACGACCTATTGAAAATTTGTCAAGATTTACAATGACAAATTATGCATTAAATATTGATTTGAGGAGATTGGCCCTAAAACCCTTTCTCAGACCCATGTCCCCTACATCTTGCAATGGGGGAACCTCCTTGAAATCCCCCATGCTCATTTATCAACAATAATATTTTATTATTACAAGGTTGAGAAACCATTTTCCTAGAAATATTCCACTTGTTGATGAGCTTGAGAGATAAATAGGAGGGGTACCAACATAAATTTTTAATGTATAGGGGTCAAAAATCCCATAGAATCTAACCATGATTTGAAATTCTCTATACTCACAATCTTAGTCAAAGAATCTAAAACTTTCGTCAAAGTCTCTATCTTAATTAGATTCAAAATTTCATCCTCATTCATATATGTAACACGATGATATTGAACATCAATGTGGTTGGTCTGAGCATAAAATATCAAGTTATTAGCTAATAAAATCACACTCTGATCATCGTAATAAACTATCATGGTGCCTTCTTTTATTCCAATATGTAAACACAATCTCTTATTCCAAATGACTTATTTACAAGCATGAGTAGCTTTCATATACTATGCTTTAGTATTTGACAAAACAACCACAACCAGTCACTTACTCATCCAAATAATTGCACCATCAATAAAGTAAACATATAAGCACTAGTGGATCTACTATCAACATCATATTTCCAATTTAATGCACATATCCATGAATATCAAGAGAAATATTGTCTCTTATTGAATTAACATGATGATACAAAGAATAATCTAAGGTAAGGACCTTCAAATATCTAAAGAGTCTTTTAATTGAGTCTCAATAATCTCTACCAAGATTAGATATATTTATAGAAAGAACTCTCACTACTTGCGAAAAGTCTTCTCTAGTGAAAATCTTAACACACGTCAAACTTCCAACTACAATCTAGCAAGAAACTCTTATTATGTCTTCCATATCTAATGGTTGTGTAAGATCATCTAAAATAGATAACTTCATTCCAATTGTAAAGGGAACACATAATGGTATAGTATCTTTCATGTTAAACCTTTATAAAATTTAATTCACATACTTACTCTGGCCTATCCATAACTTTTTTTGTTACAACTAGCAGTTGTCATTGCACCAAAAGATCAACCTGTTAATGCCTTATACAACCACTAGATATATAGAATACACAGGAGGCGGTTAAGCCATATCATGAACCACCACTGTGCTGAGAAACCAATGAGACCAAGAGAGGAATCATTATTTCTCACCATTGTAACAACCCCCCAAGCGCAAGCGGAGGGTTCAAACCTGTGACCAAGCTTGGATACCACTTGTTACAACTAGCAGTTGTTGTTGCACCAAAAGACTAACCTGTTAATTCCCGATACAACCACTAGACATATAGAAGACACAGGAGGTGGTTAATCTATGCCACAAACCACCATTGCACCGAACAACCAAGGAGACCAAGGGCACAATCATTATTTCTCATCATTGTAACCTTTTTTCACTCTATCTCTTCTAATTTTCATCCCATAATATGTTTAGCTGCACCAAGGTCTCTAATTTTAAATTTAGCAAGAAGATGAGACTTTAGTTTTAAAATAATACATTTCCCTTTGTTTGGATTATCCAAGATTAGAAAGAAAAGATGAAACCACAAACCATTAGCACATAAATCATTGAATGAAAGTTATCAAAGAGTTATATTGTTATGTAAAATATGACCTTTCTTATAAAACCAAGAAGATATAGAGTCAAATCACGAGTCAATTCAAGTGGTGGTGGAATGGTTCCACCAAGAGTTAAGAGAAAGTCAAAATTTATGATGGGGAGTTGTATCAAACTCTCCAAGTTGAGTAGTCAACCCACATAAGTAGACTTAAGTGATACATGTGTTTGATCCATGTGAAAATAATCTCTATGATAAAACACATACTTTAACATTCCCCTTAAGTATAACTTAGATGGATGTAATAAGTGATGGATCCCAGCTACTAGGCCTACTGAGGTACCCATGTAAAAATTCATCTCTCAGAAGGTTGAGAAAGATAGAAAACCCTATGGGAAAAACACTAATCTTCAAAAAGAGAGAAAAATATAATATATTTCCCTCCATAAGAAAGAAAGCCTATTTAACCCAAGCTAATAAAGTGCTAGGTGTAGTGTTGGTATATTCTCAACATTGGATGCAAAAGATGATTTGCACATGTTGAATAACATTGCACATTTTTTCAAGATGACTCCAAGTTATGTAAGAAGTAATATAACCATCTTTGAAATTTACACATGATCTAAAGACTTAACATCGTCATACTAGTTTCCAAATCTACGGTGCTGAAAACTAGTGTGCACACTTTGTTGCAAGGTATGGCTCAAATTTTTGTGAAGCATTTTTGGATTCCTATGTAGCAATAAGTGATGAGAGTACAATGCATGTGAATGGACTACATTATTTTATAGACACCCTAAAATGGACAAACTTGCGACCTTGCATTTAATTACAAATTTTCCTCTATTAATTAATGGTTTTTTAATCATTAGTTAATAATCTAATTCTTCTAAATCCGATGCTCTAATCATTTAATCAGCTCTCCAAAATTAATTAAATAATTAATTAATCTTTATTAGTTAATTTATTGCAATTTCCTAAAGTTTAAACTTAATTATTTAAACTTATTAATTAATGGTTTTTTAATAATTAGTTAATCATCTTTTTCTTATAAATCTAATCCTCTAATTATTTCTCTGAAATTAATTAAATAATTAATTTTATTTAATTAATAAACCTTAATTAATTAATCTTTATTAGTTAATTAAATTCAATTTCCTAAAGTTTAAGTTCAAATATTTAAACTTATTAATTATTCTTCTAATTAAATTAATTTAATTTCACTCCTAATTCTATTTTAAATCAAAAAAGAATTAAAATATCTCATTTATGAGTATTTTAATTTCTAAAATTAATTAATAATTAATAAATCTTCTATCTAGTTCAAAAAAGGGAATTCATGTGCCATCTCCATGATTGCATAAATTGCTCCATGTTCTCTCCAATTCAAAAAGGGAACTCATGTGCTATCTTTGTGATTGCATAAATTGCTCCACCTTCTCTCCAATTTGAAAAAGGGAAGTCATAATCAACTCTACAATTGACTCAACCATTTTCTCTTCTCTTTAGCTAAGAGGGGAAGTTTACTGATTCCTTATTTAGTTATTAGTGATCTCAACCGTCCATTTCAAAGTATCTCAGATCAATCTCATATGTCCAAATCATTTCCATATTCTATATAATCAACCCTTCTCAACAATTTGAGAGGATCCAAGATCTCCAACTTTGTGCACAATTACTATGCACAATTTTTCGTATGATGCATCAACAAAAATAATTATCATTTGGATCTCATTATCTCAACACTCCCAAGTCATAGATGTTGTCAACGTCAATAATGAGCACCATCCATACAACATTTAAGGAGTAGAGAGAAGCAATAGAACCTTCAAGCATTGGGGTTTGCATTTATTTGTTTTCCTTTCTAAATCTTTTTATTTTATTGTTCATAGGCTCATTCTTAGTAGTTTGTTGATTTCTTTCATTGAAAATCGGTGCTACTAACCCTCTTGTTTGAGTGTGTAGACATAGGCCTATACATTTTGGTGAACCCAACGTGAAATTTGGTCATATCTTTCAAACCACATAGAATTTTTTTATTGTTTTAGTTTTTGGGTTTATGTTGATCTAAGGAGGCCACAATCCAAAATTTAGATTTTTCTGAGTTTTGTTATTTTTTTAATAATTTTTTTATGATATTTCATAAATAAATAAAATTAGGGGCACAAATCAGAGTTTCTTTTCAAACAAATTACATTTTTAGAAATGTTTTTAAATTATACAAGGGGTTTACTCTCTGTGATTTTAATTTTTGTGAAAAATATTTGCAAAAGCAATAGATTTTTTAAAACTGATGTTCAGATAAAATGGGTCCCTAGAGCAAAAATTAAGGAATTATGACCTAAACTTTTTTTTTGCAGGTATTGGTTGACATAAGAAAGCTACAATCCAAAATACAGATTTTCTGATATTTTTTTTTATATAATTTTGTTATGATATTTCATCAAAAAAATAATTTTGGACACAAATCAACATTTCTTTTCAAAAAAGTTACATTTTTGGAAAGTTCTTGAAATTGTAGAGGGGGTTTATTCTCTGTTATTTTAATTTTTTTGAGAAATATTTTCAAAAAAAGATAGATCTTTGAGAAAAAAAATTGTGTGTAGGTGTAGGTGATAATCATTTTATCAAAAAACATTGTTTCAAAACTAAAAAAGACATTTGTTTCTCTTTTGTCTAAAATATCATTCTCTATTGTAAAAAGAGATATTTTAATTGTTGAAAATTTGCACTTAATGTAATGAAAAAATGTAGTGGGCCACCAAAGCACAAAAAGTTAAAATTTAGAAGCCTTTTGAGCAGAGAGAGAGAGAGAGAGAGAGAGAGAGAGAGAGAGAGAGAGAGAGAGAGAGAGAGAGAGCATGCATGTAGANGGAGAGAGAGAGAGAGAGAGAGAGAGAGAGAGAGAGAGAGAGAGAGAGAGAGAGAGAGAGAGCATGCATGTAGATTAAGAATTGAGGTACTTGAGGTAAAGATTGGTTATGAAGGTATTATAAACACATATCTGGACAAGGTAAGAGAATTTTCTGAGAAGGTCAATTATTCTTATATCAATACTAGCATGTTTGTAGATTATCATATCTAAATTGCTAGGATTTTTTGGTACTCACAATTTCTTGATAGCTTGTGGCATGGAAGAAGCTTAATTTTTTCTAAATCTAAAATCAATTCATTTATCTGTTGGTGCTTAAATAGAAAAGTGTATGCTCAAACATCACAATCTCATTTTTCAAATTGGTGCATAAAATTTACGTGTGGTTAACAATTGAAAAATGAAAAGAACTTTTGAAATTGATGCACTTAAAAATGAACAAGGCAAAGAAATTTTGAAATTGGTGCACTTAAAATTGAACAAGTAAATATCATTTGGTTTGGGCTTAAAATTGAACTTGCGTACTTGTATGGATGGTAGCTTAGTTCACATTTGAACTTTCGGTGCTTAATGTGATTAACCATGCGTTTTGAGTCTTTGGTGCACTTGCATAATTTGTTAGAATAAAAACCTTTTTAATTTTTTCAGAGAGGTATGTCTAGGGAAAGCACTTCTTCCTCAAAGGATGACCTCGAACCGGTAATCCTTTTGACCAGTATATAAACAAGATGTGGGCAAAAGATTTGTCTTATATCTAGCAAAACTTAGGCAAGGTGTATGGATGATAGTCTGGTTCAGGTGAAGTTTCCCTAAGTAGCTTACATGTTCAACTAGGCTCTTAAGTGAGTCACACATGTACAAACCAATTGGATAGACAACACATACCTTACTATAACCCGGTTAATTAGAGACCCACCCGATTCACCTCCAAATCAAGTGTCTTATTATAGTGCAATGGGTTGTAGAATTCTCTCCCAAGATTCCCAAAATATGTGTTCTATGGTATTGTGTTGATGAAAGAGATCTTCATTAGCATGACAACAATACCTAGGAAAGGCGAAAACATGGGCACCTACATCATGGATCTTTGTGTCCTAGTAGCATGACAATTGTTGTGTGAGCTGACGAACATAAAAAACATTGGGCCTATAATATTACATCTTGAAGCCAATTGACCATAGATTAATCTGGCTATTTATGTTTTGACAGTGTGAAAAACTTGCAACTTGAAAAAGTTGTTGGACATACACTGATTAATATTGGATCTACAAACATTGTGTCTACTATGTTTTCTTGTGTGATCATTTTTAACGCAAAACCAACATCTTACAAAATCAAACAAGCCAAACATGTTGAATGTCTAGGGTATCAACATAAGTTTGTTCTAGAAAATGTATTACCTCACTGCCCTAGAAGTTTTTTATTAGAAAAACTTCAAAATTGCAATCAAATTTTCAAGACTGTCATATATTGTCGCAATCAAAGAATTTTACCACAATTGATCAAAATACCTGTGTTATAATAACTGAGAGGGGGGGGTGAATCAGTAGCCTCAAACATATTCCAATAAATTAACCCAAAAACTTATTACCACAACTATAAGCCTCTAGTTATCTTCAGTCCTACAAGATGAATGCCTTGAAATAATCTTAACAAATAACTACTCCTCATAGTTCATTGTTAAACCTTTTTCTTACTATTTACCGATTAGCAGTCTTTTATTTACCAAAATACAGTAAATAACTTAGTGTATACCGATCAAACCAGATTAGTTGTGTAATGCAAAATACAAAAGTAATGACTCATAAACACATTGACACATGGATTTTTAACGTGGAAACCCTGTTAAGAGAAAACCACTTGGGACTGGTAACCCAAAATTTTCACTCTTCTGAAGTGAGTTTTGTGAAGAGCCAACCCTGTTAAAGGTTACAAACACACTGTTAGGTGTGACTTTGTTAGAGGATTTAAATAGAATAGTTTGTCACTTAATATCTAGCAACTCTATGCTATCTTTATGACCAAACCCTGTGTAGTTTTTCACTTGATATCTGACATCTCTATGATATATTCATGACTAAATCTTTTGATACTCCTTGAGATGTATCTCAATATATAAAGGATTGTTAAGTCCTACTTAGTTAAGAGATTTTCTGATCCAAAGATTAAATTGAAACAGTAAATGATCTGTTCACATATACAACTATACTTTACATATTTTTAGGTCTATTGTAAGCTCATATTACCTTTTTGATCAATGCATATTTTCAATACATTTTCTCCACTTATTTTTTCTTGGTGATGTTGTGCTTCTCTATTGTTCGGTGTCTGTAGAAAGATAGATTTGTTCTTTACCTTCATTGATCAAGATTGTGTGAAGTTTTTCACCATTTTCTCTTCAGCATCCTCTTCTCTATTCACCCCTAATTCATAATGAATTAGCTTGTCTCTTTATAGACATGATTTCACCTTTTCTCAGTCCTTGAATTTCTTGTTCTTGGTGTGATATGCAATTCTAGCCAATCTTTCTTTAAAACTATACTTCAATTTTATCCCATAGATTTCTCTTAGACAACTAGAATAAAACAGCTTTAAAACTCTCTCTTATCTCTAGATTTTAACTTGTCGAAGAAAATAATATTAACAACCAGTTAACTCCTTTATCTCTTTCTAGCTAAGTCTTTTTTCATTTTTGAACTTTAGTTCTTTTCGATGTTTAACTCTTTGTTAGCTTCAATCAACACTTCAGTTCTCCTTAGGCATCTCTGTCGAGGTTGTCTGTCCTTTAGGTAAAACATTAATTTTGATCATCGGTAATGCTTGTGATTTTTCTCGTCAGTAATGCTTTCTCGGGTTTCTTTCTTGGGTATCACAATGAATTTCTTCTCAGGTTTCTCTATCCGTCGAGGTGCACTACCCATCAATTTTTGTAGTCACTTGGTGCATATTGAACTTTTATGCATTACTGATAGCATAACCTTTATCTTTCTAGTTCTCTGAAGTCTTTGACACTTTGTATATAACCAATCAGATTATATCAAGTTGACATCAATGAAAATACAATACATTAACTGATTTAATGTCTTGCATTAACTTTCTACAGCTTGGTGATCATCAAATTAACATATTCAACCATTCAATCAGTTATAGTTCATTACTGTGCACTTATTCTGTCAAAATATTCTAGGTTCCTCTGTCAGAACATTACTTTTGATCAAACCAGAACCTTGGAAAATTATCCTCTGTCATGTGAAAGGTCAGCGTGTATATCTTGGAAAATAACAAAGAATCAATGAAATCTCAAACATCTAGGATTACCTATCTTTTCCGGTTTAGTTTTCGTTTAGCATTGATAATTCAATGGTTCAGATTAGATTATCTTGATCTCATTATCTCAGTTTCATCACTCTTTTACAAGGAATTTGTCTCATCTAAGATGAGATTCAAATCATATCTTATCCTCATCAATCTATAAGATCAAGAAAATTCAAAGTTTGTTCTTAGAATTACCATTGTTAAACAGGAGCTCAAACTCTCTTTGAGAGGTTGTCCTTTTTGTTTGTTTTACATCACTCATTTATTCAAATCCTGAATAACACAATATCTTTTACACCTTATGGAGGACCTTATACTAGGTCAAAGGCTAGATACCAAGAGGATAAATCATACTTTAACTTTTTTTCCCCAAGGGAAGAAGAACCAGATATTGACCCATTCAAACACATTGATCCCTCGTTATACGCTAAAAATGTGCCTATAGTTCCATGAGGTTTTCAAAGGATAATTTTTTTCAAGATATCATAGATGAAGAGCTATAATACATAGAAAAAGATGATTATTCTACACAAGTGGTAGAAGTTGTGGTAGAAATAAATCCTAAGAGATTCTTAGCAATGTTAATCAACAAAGGAGTCAAACTTCTCATTGAATTTAGTGTATCCACAATATGGCCTGAAAACCTACTGGTAGGATGAAATACAACTGAAAAATCTCAAATTAATCATGTGGTGTCTCAAACCTATTTTGTGCCATTATCAACATCTACAACATCAATATAGACCGTGTCTACACAAACTAGTTTGTCCACTCAATCTAGTTCATCTTCCACTAAAAAGATGATGGGTTCCCAATTGAGTGCATCCATGGCTTCTAGTTCATCTTAGGCATCTACCTCATTACCTCTCACATCAAGTGCTCAAGTTATTTCATCAGCACCTCAGACAATTTATAACCCATTCTTCACTACCCAAACATCACAATCTATCCCTACTAGCCTTGGATCTAATTCTTCACAACAACTCAAATCAATCTCTACAGGTCCAATGTTTGGTCAATGTCCTCCAAGGGATAGATCTTTATTCCAATAGAGGTCTCAACAAAAATAGTCACAACAACCTTGGACCCATCATTTACCCCAATATCAACAAAAAAATATGTTTGGGAATCAATACCAAATCCCAAGAAGATCATACATCCCAACACAAGGGACTCAAAGGAAAAGTCTTATACCAACTATGAGACAGAGAGCCAATGCTGTAAATGTTCCTCAATTCCAAACGGACATTCTGATACAATAAGTGAAAAAATGCAAAATCAAATGATGGATATTCAAAATAAGGGACAAATTAAGTCCTATACTACTAAGGACTTGTATCCACACCCCTTTGATCATTCTTTACACATGTCTCCATTTTTAGCATATTTTGCAATACCTAAATTTGACAAGTATAGAGGCAACACCAATCCTATGGAACACATAAGGGAATTCTTTGCTAGTTTCATTGAATTCATACACGATGAAACATACTTAATGCGACTATTTCCACAGAGTTTAGCTAGACCCATAATGGAATTTTTTTCTCACTTACTACATGGTATTCACTCTTGGGGTGAATTGGCTAAAAAATTTATCACTCATTTCCATCACAACATAGAATGCAAGGTCAGCATCAAGGACCTTTGTGATGTCAAGAAAAAAGAAGGTGAATCTTTTGTTAAATTTTTATAAAGATGGAGAATCACAGCCAACGTAATCACATATGATGTTCCTGAGAAGGATCTAATAGTCATTTTTGTCAATAATCTGATCCCAGACATGTCTTTTACTACATAACTCCAACTCACTCCCAATTTCAAACAACTGATAGAATGAGGTGTTTGATGCGAGAAATATTTTCTCAAAAGAGGAATTCTTGCGGATCCTACTCAAACAAACACCACTAAAAATTCAACAAATAAAGCTAAGTGGTGGAAAAAAAATAAAAAATGTCACCAATGATGGTGTCATTGATGTGAATAACATCAATTATGCTCAACTAAAGATTTCATTACAAGGGGCACCCCATGCCAACTCAAACACCTGCAATGCAAACCCTGCATGAAAGTACTCAAGTTCAAATGCCAATTTTTCAAGTGGTAGCAGTATCCTAGAATCAACCCCACATGCAATGCCAACAAAAATTTCCTTTTCCAAAATGTGAGTACACCCCCCTAGTAGAATCAATCAAATCAACACTGAAAATTTTGATCCAAGCCAATATAGTCACTTTACCAGAAATCAGGGAATTCAAACATGGTGTTGTAAAACCTAAGTGGTGGAATGATAATGACTTTTGTGAGTATCATCGGGTGAAGGGTCATAAGACATAAAATTGCTATTGATTGAAAAATGATATACATGACTTAAATGAACAAGGGATAATCGATGTTAACAATAGTCAATCCAAGGGTACCACAGATCATACCAACTTCAATCATCCTTTTCATAACCATAATAAAGGGAAAGCCTCTGTGTCTGGTAGTTAGTCCAAGAAATTTAATTATACCTATTCTACCTCTAATAGTACAATAAATTGCATAAATCCTATAGAAATCTAAGTTGCTACTATCACTATCAGAGATAATAATTCCAAATGCATTGTACAACTCATCTTTCAAAATTTGTTCTACAAGGAATGCCTTCTACTTCCACTACACCAGGAAATCCCACACCAACTTCTAATCCACAACCTACTTTGGTGGATCAACTCAAGCGCACACCCACCCAGATCTCCATTTTTGAACTATTGCGCCTATCCCTAGAGCATAAGCAAGCTTTGGACCAAGCTCTTCAAAATGCAGTTTTCCCATAGGACATATCTCCAAAAAAAATTCAAACAATGGTCAATTTTATTGCTGCTAACAAACATGCCACATTTACAGACCATGATGTACCACCACACAAACCTCTGCACAATGATCCCATACATTTTCTTGTCTAAGTGCATAAGCATATGATTTGATGAATCCTCATTGATGGCAGGGATGGATTAAGCATATGTACTCTAAATGTAATAAAAACCTTGGGTTACTCACTAGTATTGATGTCACCAGAAGAAACAATATTAGAGCATATCGAAAGGAAGAAAGGTCATCTAAAGGTATCCCTATTTTACCACTCAAGATAGGGCTAGTAATAAAGAGCACCCCATTTCAAATCCCAGACCTTGAACTAGGATATAAAATGTTTCTCGAAAGACCATGGATACATTGTTAGTAATAAATGAGAGGGGGGGGTGAATCAGTGGCATCAAAAATTAATCCTTAAATCAACCCTTCAAACTTAGTACCACAAAATTATACCTCTAGTTATCTTTAGTCCTATAAGATGAATGCCTTAAAATACTTATAAAAAATTACTACTTGTCAGAATGCTTTGTAAAACCTTCTTTTGTATGTTTGTCGATAAGCAATCTTACTATTTACTGAAACACAACAAATAACTAGTGTATACCGATCAATCTAGATTTACATATGTGAAATGAAAAACAATAAAGTAATGACTCATAGACACATGACACATGGATTTTTAACGTGGAAACCTTGTTAAGGGAAAAACCACTGGGACCGGTACCCCAAATTTTCACTCTTCTGAAGTGAACTCAGTTAAGATCCAACCCTATTAAAGGTTACAAACACACTATTAGGTGTGACCTTGTCAAAGAATTTAAATAGATAGTTTTTCACTTAGTATCTAGCATCTAATGCTACCATCCTTGATCAAACACTCACTTGGCCTATCAATAGGTATCGGGCATATCCCATGCTACTTTGTATGATCAAACTTTTTGATACTCCTTGGGATGTATCTCAATTACAAAAGAATTTTCAGTCCTGCTTGGTTAAGAGACTTGATGCTTCAATGGTTAAATTGAAATAGTAAATTTATCTGTTCACATATACAACTTGAATTGCAAATTTTGAGATCTATTGTAAATGCATTACCTTTCTAATCAATGTTATCAATTCAATACCTTTACTCCACACTGTTCTTCTTTGTGATGTTGTATCACTGTTTGTTGATGTCTATAGAAATTAGATCTTCCCTTAGCTTGATTGATCAGGTCTGAATGAAGATTTCCTTCTCCTTTAGAATCTCTTCAGCATCTATTCTCTTTCCACTCCCCTTATTCATAATGAATAAGCTTGTCTCTTATATAGACATTCTTTCATCATTTCTTGGCTTTCTTGATCTTGGCATGATCCACAATTCTCGCCAATTAGATTTAAAGAAAAAATCTAGTTTTATCTCATAGAGATCTTCTTGCCAACTGGACACAGTAGCTTTAAATCCTTTACTTATCTCTGGCTTTATCTTGTCGATTAAAAAAATGATAAGTATTAGTTAAGTCTATTTTTAGCTCTTGACAGCTAAGCATTTTTTCATTTCTGAACTCTCTGTTCTATTGGTCAATACTTCAGTTAGTCATTGGTGACAACTGACTATTGCATCAGTGTGACTTCAATTGTCTTCAGGATCTCCGTCTGTCGGGCAACATTGTAATTTTGTCTGTCAGGTTACACTCTACTTTTCTCATCAAGAGACACTATGACTTTGCTCATTAGTAATGTTATGCATTTTCTCATTGTGTAACACTGTGAATTTTCTCTCATTGATTTACTCTAACCGTCGGTGTGCACTCCATCAGTGTATATAGTCACTTTGTGAATACTTGACTTATATGCATTACTAATAGCATAGCCTTTGATTCATTTGTTCTCTGAAGTCTTTTAGCAGTATTTCCATGACCATACAAATTATATCAAGTTGACATCAATGAAAATACAATACAATACATTAACTAATTTAATGTCTTGTATAAACTTTCTATGACTTGGTGATCATCAACTTAACATCTTCAAACATTCAATCAGTTATAGCTCATCAATCTCTCCCTTTGGCATTGATGGAAACACACTACATTATCACACTATATTATTACTAATACAATATGAAATATAATAGTTGAAGTTCATCAAACTACCAATCTTATGTACTTTAACCGATACAAATATCTGGTCCCCGGTAAGCTCATATAGCTTAGATTTGATTCTTGCAGCTCTCTTTCTGTCTTCAATCCCTTCACTAGATAGATGTAGAATTTTTCTTCCTCTAATGTGATGTGTTCTTTTCCTTTGTCAAACTCTCCCCCTTTCACTGTTCTTTTTTCTTTTGATGTATCTTGTCATCAATTCTCTCCCTTTGTATGTACTCTCCCTTTCTGGTTACATCTCTCCCTTTGGATAATGTGATGGATATAATCTCTCCTTGATGTGATAATAGATATAATCTCTCACTTTGACAACAATGCCAAAAAAATATTTGACAGTAATGCCAAACAATCCTTTCTATCCATAATATACTCCTTGAATTTCCCAATCCATCAGCAATAAAACAACTTTGGTGCTCAGATTAAATAAATACCTTTCTTTGTATAGATTTATCTTTGAAGTCCATCTCTTTTCTTGCATCAACATGAAATATATTCTGATAATATGTAGGCTGATGCAGCCTTCTAGTCATTTTACTGACCAGTAGACAAGGGTCGGACCCCTGGTCTCTTTATCAAGTACTCAAATGCATCCTTGGGCAGTGGCTTGGTGAAGATATCAGCTAATTGTTCCTTTGATTGAACATACTCAAGTATCACCTCCTTTTCTTGAACTTCTTCTCTTAAATAATGATACTTGATAGCAATATGCTTTGTCTTAGCATGCATGACTGGATTCTTGGAAATGTTTATTGCACTGGTATTATCACAATAGATAATTACTGGTTCAAGAATTTTCATATGCATACCTTCTAGTAACTATTTGATCCATGCAATATTTTGTTAGAATTGATGAACATCAATACAACCAAGATCACCTGCATGCAAAGACTATTACGAGACAGAAGCAAAAGACAGAGAGGCAGAAGAATCTATGGAGGCTGATAGGCCAGAGACTGCAAATGCATGTTGATAGAAATTATGTTCTATATTCAACAATGAAATGATTTACAATCTCGATCCGAAATACAAAGAGGTGATTCCTTATAAAGGAATACCGAAACCCTAAAAGGGAAACTAACAGAAATAGAAACTGCCTAAGTGAAACTTAAGCACTAAAGAGTAATTACTAAATTACTCTAACATATTTGAGCAGTAACAACATACTCTGCTTCTATAGTAGACTAAGAGATGCATCCTTGCTTCTTGCTGATCCATGTGACAAGTATGTCACCCATAAAGAATGCTCCTCCAGTTGTGCTCTTTCGGTCATCAATGTTTCTAGCCCAATCAACGTCAATAAATACCTTAAGTTCAAATTTTCCTTCTCCTCTATAAAATAAACCATATTCCTTGGTATTCTTTAGATATCTTAGGATTATTTTCACAGCATTCATATGTGATTCCTTGGGATTAGCACAAAATCTTGCAACTATTCCTACTGCATGTGTAATATCTGGTCTAGTATGTACACCATACATGAGTTTGCCAATCATTGATCTCTACAAAGTCTGATTTACCTCAGGTGACTTTTCCTCCTTTGTCATCTTACATCCATTTTCCATCAGTGTTCCAAGTGGCTTGGAATCTTCCATCTTGAATATTTTCAACACTTCAGTGATGTATTTGGATTGTGTAATGAAAATGCCTTCATCTTGTTGCATGATCTGTAGACCAAGAAAGAACTTGATCTCTCCAAGCATAGACATCTCAAACTCTTTGCTCATTTCATTTTCAAATTATTTGTGTAGTATATCATTGCCTCCATATATGATGTCATCAACAAATATTTCAGCAATCAAAATGTTAGCATCAGTATCTTTCTTCAAATAAAGATTATTATTTTCACTAGTTCTTACAAATCCAATACTTATGAGATAGGAATGAAGTCTTTCATACCAAGCTCATGATGCTTGTTTTAATCCATACAAGGCTTTGTGTAGTCTACATACCATGTTCCTCTTGTCTGAATCAACAAACCCTTATGGTTATTCAATGTATACCTCTTCTTCAAGTATTCCATTTAGGAATGTAGACTTGATATCCATTTGGTATACCTTGAATCCTTTACATGCAGCATAAGCAAGTAATATTCTCACTCCTTCTAGCCTAGAAATGGGTGCAAATGTTTCTCCATAGTCAATCCCTTCTTCTTGTGCATACCCCTTTCATACTAGTCTTGCTTTGTTTCTGGTAACTTCTCCATTCTCATTCATTTTATTCTTGAATATCCATTTTGTACTGATGACATTCTTGTCATCTAGTCTCGGTACAAGTGTCCATGTCTTTTTTCTCAATCTACTCAATTTTATCATTCATAGCACTAATCCATTCATCATTATCAAGTGCAGAATTGAGATTTTGGCTCAAAACAACAAATTAGACATCTTGTGTTTAGAGACTTACTTCTAGTTCTCATACTAGCCTTCTTGTCTCCAATGATCTAGTTTTGTGGATGGTTCCTTCTAACATATCTAGCAAGTACAGGTTCAATTCTTTGTCTATCATCTTGAACATCATTTTTTCCTTCATTCTAATCTCCATCACTTGGTACATCATCTTGAGAAATATCCTAATTTTTTGGTATTTGCAGCCTGATGATCGAGTGCAATAATGTATTTCTCGAGAGCTATACATTGTTGCTCGGATAGAGTGTCAGGTTCTTCATTGTAAACAAACTTGTTGTAGTCCTTTGGTTCTTTTGTGCTTTCCTTTTCATTCTTCTCTGCAAATTCATCTATCTTTACATTTGCACTTTCAACAATTTTTTTAGAGGCATTATTGAGACATTTATAAGCTTTGCTCTTGGAGGAATACCATAGAAATATTCCTTCATCACTTTTGGAGTCAATATTTCCATTTCTATCATCTTTTAAGATATAACATTGACTACCAAAGATCTTGAAGTAACTTACATTGGGTGTGTAACCATACCATAGGTCATAGGGTGTCTTCTTGGTGTCTTTCTTCAATTGTACTCTATTCAATGTGTAAACAACAATACTGACAGCTTCCCTCTAGAAGATTTGGGTGATGCCTTTCTCTATCATCAGTGTCCTTGCACAATCAACAATGGATTTGTTCCTTCTTTCAGAAATTCCATTTTGTTGTGGTGTTCTCGGTGCAGATACCTGTCTTTTGATTCCATGCTCATTACAAAAGTTAGTGAACTCATCTAAAATAAATTCCCCTCCTTTATCTAACCTTAAGCATTTCAATTCCTTACCACTTTGTTTTTCTACCATTGCTTTGTACCATTTAAACATCTTGAATGCTTCAAATTTATCTTTTAAAAACATAACTGTCATCATTTGAGAGTAATCATCAACAAAGAGAATAAAATATCTATCACCATAATAACTCTTTGTCCTCATGGGTCCACATAGACCAGTATGGACTAATTCTAGAATGGCAATAGATGTATGGGTTTTGCTTTTGAAACTAGACTTTGTCATCTTACCTTTTTGACAATTTTGCACATGATATTGTCTGGCTTAATCATCGTTGGTAAGCCTCTTACATTTCTCTTTCTGCTTATCTTTATCATGTTGTCAAATTTTACATGACACAATCTTTTGACAAAACCATATGTCTTCATTTCTAGCCATTAAGCAAGTGGTGTCACTATCATTCAGATAGAATAAGTTACCTTTTGTATTCTCACCGGTACCAATCAGACTTCCTAATTTATTGAAGATCTTTTCCTTCTTATTTTCAAATGCTACTCTGTGACCTGAATTATTTAACTTAGAAACACTCAATAGATTATAATTCAATCCTTTCACCCAATAAGCATTTTCACATTTTATCAGGTTATTCAACATTATAGTTCCTTTACCTTCAACTGGACAAGGTGTGTCATTACCCTTTCTTACTGAACCACCATTATAGTATTCAAAAGTCTCAAACTTTTATTTTTCACCAGTCATATGGTGAGTGCAGCCACTATCTATGATCTAGACATCATTTTTACTAACTTTAGCTTTGAGTGCAGTTTCTGCATACCTTTCTTCATCATCATCTAAATCATCTTTTACTTCCATAGACACCATCTCGATGTCTTCATCAGATTCGGTGTCAGTATCTTCATCTTTGCATTTAGCTAGGTAAATGGCCTTCTTTCCTTTTTCCTTGTAGTCTCAGGTATCTCTTCTTTCTGATTGTTGGTTGCTTCTGTAATCACCTTTATCAAACTTCTTTTCAAATGACCTGTCATTACTTATGTCATATTTTCTTCTATTAGGACACCTTGCAACAAAGTGTCCAATCTCTTTACAATTAAAACATACAAGTGGTAATTTACCTTTGCCTCTCTGCATTCTTCTTTCCATAAGTGCTTCAATTTCATCAAGATCTTCTTCTTCACTTTCACTATCACTATCTTTTTCTCATAGTGTGTTTATGACTTGATTTACTTATTCTCAAAGAAGATTTGAATGCAGAATCTATGTTTGGTAAGACACTATTATCAAAGTTATTCATCTCAAATGAAATCAATCTTCCAATCAAACTATCTAGAGTAACATTGTTATTTTCTACTGCTCTCATTTCTTGTATGGAAGATACTCTAATAGCATAAGTAGGTAGCAACATTCTTAGAATTTTACTTACCACTGTATCTTCATTTAGTACACCTCCAACTCATCGGATAGCATTGACTACCTTTTTGATTATTGTTCTTTATTATGTGATGTTTTCACCTTCTTTCATTCTGAGATCATAAAAATTTCCTCTAAGGCTTTCTGTCTTGGCTCTCATAACATTTTTATCACCACAATGTACAAGATTTAATTTGTCCCACATCTTCTTTGCAGTTGTGTAAGCTTTGACATCTTCAAACTCAGCATCAGAGAGTTAGGAAGCAAGCTCTATTATCATGTAGTTATGCTCATGCTTCTCTCTCATTTGTTCAACTGTGAGTGCTCTTGTGGGAAACACATATTCAGTATCTAAGTATTGAGTAACATCATTTCCAATATCTGATAAGTGGAGTCTTATCCTACTTTTCCATTTAGCAAAGTTGTCTTTGTTCAACTTGGGCACATCTCATCTGTTCATCTTGTGATATTTATCTTAGGTCTTGAAACCTTCCTCCTAAGCACACAAGCTTTGATACCAATTGTTAGTAATAACTGAGAGGGGGGGTGAATCAGTAGCCTCAAAAATTAATCCTTAAATCAACACTTTAAACTTCGTACCACAAAATTATACCTCTAGTTATCTTTAGTCCTATAAGATGAATGCCTTAAAATACTTATAACAAGTTACTACTTGTCGAAATGCTTTGTAAAACCTTCTTCTATATGTTTACCGATAAGCAGTCTTATTATTTACTGAAACATAGTAAATAACTAGTGTATACCGATCAATCTAGATTTACATATGTGAAATGCAAAACAATAAAGTAATGAGTCATAGACACATGCCACATGTATTTTTAACTTGGAAACCTTGTTAAGGGAAAAACCACTGGGACCGGTACCCCAAATTTTCACTCTTCTGAAGTGTGCTCGGTTAAGAGCCAACCTTGTTAAAGGTTACAAACACACTGTTAGGTGTCACCTTGTTAGAGGATTTAAATAGATAGTTTGTCACTTAGTATCTGGCATTTAATGCTACCATCCTTAATCAAACACTCACTTGGCCTGTCAATAGGTAGCGGGAATATCCAATGCTACTTTTATGATTAAACTTTTTGATTCTCCTTGGGATGTATCTCAATTAAAAAATACTTTTAAGTCCTGCTCAGTTAAGAGAATTGATGCTTCAATGGTTAAACTAAAACAATAAATTGATCTGTTCACATATACAACTTGAATTGTAGATTTTCAGATCTATTGTAAGTACATTACCTTTCTGATCAATGTTATCAATTCAATACCTTTGCTCCACACTATTCTACTCTATGATGTTGTATCATTGTTCATCGATGTCTACAAAAATTAGCTCTTCCCTCAACTTGATTGATCAAGTTTGAATGAAGAATTCCTTCTCCTTCATAATCTCTTCAGCATCTATTCTCTTGTCACTCCCCTTATTCATAATAAATAAGCTTGTCTCTTATATATACATGATTTCACTATTTCTTGGCTTTCTTGATCTTGGCATGATCCAGAATTCTCACCAATTAGATTTAAAGAAAAACTCTAGTTTTATCTCATAGAGATCTTCCTGCCAACTGGACAAAGAAGCTTTAAATCCTTTACTTATCTCTGGCTTTATCTCGTTGATTAAACAATGATAATTATTAGTTAAGTCTATTTTTAGCTCTTGAAAACTAAGCATTTTTTCATTTCTAAACTCTTTGTTCTGTCGGTCAATACTTTAGTCACTCATCAGTGACAATTGATTGTTTCGTCAGTGTGACTTTATTTGTCTTCAGGATCTCCATCCATCGGGCAACACTTTAATTATATCTGTCGGGTTACACTGTGCTTTTCCCATTGGGTAGCACTATGAATTTGCTCATCGGTAATGCTGTGCATTTGCTCATTGGGTAACACTATGACTTTTCTCTCATTGATTTACTCTGACCATCAGTGTGCACTATGTCAATGTATACAGTCACTTTATGAATACTTGACTTATATGCATTACTAATAGCATAGCCTTTGATTCATTGTTCTCTAAATTCTTTTAGCAGTATGTCCATGACCATACAGATTATATCAAGTTGACATCAATGACAATACAATAAATACATTAATTGATTTAATGTCTTGCATAAACTTTCTATGAATTGGTGATCATCAACTTAACATCTTCAAACATTCAATCAGTTATAGTTCATCATACATGACATGCAAGTTGTCCCTTTGATATATCATCAATGCATCAAATTTCCCTTCCAAGGAATAGAGATCTTCATAGAGGGAGATCCCAACCCCTTTCATTATTGCAACACTATAAGAGATAGTGTATAAAATCAGGTACCATCGAATCAGGAAGAAAATATTCCTTCCACTTCTCATTCCACTCCAAAGGATATACCAGGAAAGGAAGTCAAAATATCAGTCCAAGACAATGTGTGTCATGAATACTTCTATGAGGAAGCCTTCACCATCACCAACATGTCTCTATCTCCTAGATCATATGGAAGGCCTAGACTAGTGGAAATAATTGAAGACCCAGAACCAATAATATTCAAATGTCTGTTGAATACATTTGTTAAATGGGGAGACCTAAGTGAATAAAATTCCTTTGATCTGAACATTAATACTTGGTTATATCAAGATCCTCAAGACACACCAACATTACAAATACCCTTGACACAATATGGACATGGATATACTATGATGCAACAATATGGATATGATATTCAAACTAATCTAGGAGAAATACAATAGGGAGTGATCAAATTTTCTTTACCACCAACTCAAAGGAACAAAAGAGGACTAGGATATGGTAAGGCTAGAACCAGTACAATTTTCTGAGATATTTTAGTAGATCGACAAGAAATTGCTGAATCAAACTAGGGGTGAAATCAAGGACATAACCAAATCAACAATATACTCCAGAAACTATTGCCATTAGAAGTGGAAAACACAAATTACCAAATAACCCTTAATCAGACAATCTTGGATGATGTGGAAAGTGAAATACTTGATGAGAATTCTAGCATGACTAGTTTTCATGAGTATGAGTATTTATCCGTCCATGAATCTGAATTGCCTATCCCTGGACATTCCCCTCAATCCACTAGTACCATAAACCTCAATTACATGTTCAACAAATTGAACCTAGACGATCAACCCTATATTGATAAACATGTCAATGTCCATTCCTTAGATGATGCATCTACTTCCCAATCCACATTTTTTGGAACTATCAATGCAGTTCCATTCACCCAAACTAGGTCTACCTCCTACACTGACCTTTGTTTAATCTACCCCAAGTTAATATATTGAGACCAACAAGTACATCCTAACATGGACATTTTTGAAAATGACGAAGCCATTGCAGACTTCATGGGGCTTTGTGAAGGAATACCATCAGGAGATCACAAGGCATGATTCTCCTTTGACTTAGACAGATCAACATACTCTGGGGAGGAGGGTCCTCTTTCCAGTCTCAAAAGTAAAAAAAGTCATTAAGTGAAAATTGAAAAGTGCTTTATGACCATGAAAAAGTAAAGATAAAGGACGTATCTTCTGGTGAAAACATCTCTGAGGTGCCAAAGGATGGAAAGTTAGATCTCCTCCCTTTAAAATAAGAACAATCAACATTGCTAGTAGAGTAAATAGAGGTAGTGAATCTAGGGGATGAAAAGAAACCTAAGAACATCTATCTAGATAAATCCCTTTCACCTAAGGAAAGAGAACAATTTATTGTTTTTCAAAGAATGACAGATCAACTTTGGTTGGTCTTATGTTGACATGCTAGGTTTGGATCCAGAGCTCATACTACATCACCTACCACTTTTTCCAAATCTAAAGCTAGTAAAAAAAAGGTTGAGTAAGATGCATCCGCACATTTCTCTACTTGTCAAAGCTTAACTGAAGAAAATTTTAGATGTAGGTTTCATAAGAACCAGCCCATATGCAGACTAGATATCAAATCTAGTACCAGTTACAAAACATTGCGGTATGATTTGAATATGCACAGACTTCATGGACCTAAAAAAATCATGTCCAAAAGATAATTTCCTATTACCAAACATCGATATAATCATCGATTTGATAGCAGGAGATCAAATGTTGTCACTTATGGATGGATTCTCAAGTTATAACCAAATAAAAATTGTACCAGAAGATAAACATAAGACAACATTTACTTGTGCATGGGGTAATTATTGCTAGAATGTGATGTGATTTGGCCTCAAGAATGCAGGTTCCACGTATCAAAGTGCCATGAAAATAATCTTTCATGATATGTTTCATAAACCAATGGAGGATTATGTTGATGACATTCTGGCTAAGTCAACACTCATGGAAACTCCTCTAAAAATTTTGGGTCAAATATTTGATAGAAGGAAAGAATACAAGGTACGACTCAACCCAAATAAATGTGCATTTAGAGTTATCACTAGAAAACTTCTTGGTTTCATTGTATCAGACATAGGAGTTGAAGTAGATCTAGAAAAGGTTAAGATCATCCTTGACATGCCACTACCTACAAATATGAGACAACTATGGGGTCTACAAGGAAGATTACAATCTATTAGGAGATTCATCGCCCAACTGATAGATAAGTGCCACACGTTCCAACAATTACTACAAAAAGACATAATATTTGTATGGACAGAACATTGCCAACAAGCTTTTCAAACTTTCAAAGATTATCTACTGAAATCCCCTGTATTGGTGCCACCAATTCTAGGCAAACAACTTATGTTATATATACCAACAATAGAATATGCACTAGGTTTTCTTTTAGCACAACATGGTGATCAAGGTAAGGAAAGGGCCATCTACTACATCAATAAAATTTTGGTGGGATACGAGCTTAATTATTGAGGAATAGAAAATGAATGTCTTGGAGTTTGATATTGAATACGTAGATCTAAAGGATATCAAAGTGAAGGTTATTATTGATCAACTGGAAGAACCACAAACTCTAGATCATCAATTTATAGTGTCTGAGTTTCTATATGAATCAATCCTTACAGTACAACAGACAATAGAAGTTTAACAATTGTTCTTTGATGGATCATATAGGAACCAAGATGTAAGAGAAAGGATAGTACTCATCACTCCTCAAAATGATGCAACTCCTAAATATTTTTGAATTAATTTTCCATGTACAAATAACATAGCTGAGTATGAATCTCTGGTCATCGGATTAAACATGTCTATACAATAGTGAATAAAGAACCTGAGAGTTTATGGTGATTCTTAGTTGTTTATCATTCAGGTCAATAATGATTACATGACTAAAGATTAAAAAAAACTTGTTCCATATAAACAACTGATGGAAAAATGGTGTGCTTCTTTTCATTACATTATATTTGAACAAGTTCCTAGAGTACATAACAAAGGAGTAGATGCGATGGCTACTATAGCATCTTTGATCGACATGATAGGTAATGAAACCATATTCCAATTTCTTGTAGAAAAATTGGTTATACCGACCTATAAGACTCTAGTAATGGAATAAGTGTGTGTCCTTGTTGGTCCTAAGTCTCCCTGGTAAAATGATGTGTATACTTACCTACAAGACAATACCCTACCACCTGACCTATCTAGAAACCAAACGAAGTCCCTTTTCTGACAAGCATCTAGGTACACCCTTCTCTCTATTACTTTGTATAGAAAATTGTATATGGAACACTTTTAAAATATCTCACTTCCATAGAATCCCAGAGATCCTTATATGAGGTACACGAAGGATTTTTTAGGGCCCATGTAGGTGGTAACAGTTTAGCAAATAAAATCATCAAGATGGGATACTATTGGCTGACTATAGAGACAAATGTACAAAGATGCTAAAAATGTTAGATACACGGAGATCTTATTCACACACCGTCTCAAGACCTCCACCCCATTACTTCACCATGGCCTTTTTCAAAATGGGGATTTGACCTACTAGGAAAGATTACACCCACTTCCTCTAGTGGTCATAAATGCATAATTACAACAACATAATACTTAACCAAATGGGTGGAAAAAATTACTCACATATATCACTGTTAGGTAGATCTCCATGTTTATTCTAAATCACATCATCTGTCGGTATGGGATCCCTCAAACCATACTTATTGATCATGGTTCGCCTTTCCAAAACAAATATGTTGAAGATCTCTATGAGAAGTTCAAAATAAAATAGGGTTTCTCTTCTTTTTACTATCCCTATGGAAATGGACAAGCTAAGGCAACTAACAAAAAAATCCTAAAAATCTTGAAGAAAATTGTCAATGAATATGGTCGAGACTAGAATTTGTAGCTTAGTCCTACATTATGGGCATACAGAACAAGTCTAAGAGCACCTATAGGAACAAATCCCTTCTCCTTGGTATATGGATCAAAGCTAGTTCTACTCCTCAAAATTGAAATCCCATCCCTCATAATATCACTAAAGCATATCATATCAGATGAATACTACAAAGTTGCTAGACTCAGGGAATTGGAATTGTTAGATGAGAAATTCCAAAATGCAATGAATCACTTACAATGCTATCAGAATTGCCTTAGAAGAAATTATGACAAGAAATTTAGGCTATGTACCTTTGAGGTAGGAGATCTCATCCTCATGGAAAATCAAAATAATCAAGCAGAAAGAGTTAAATTAGGCAATTTTGAGCCTAATTGGATAGGACCATACATCATTATGAAATCATGTGACAATGGGGCATATCAACTAGAAACTTAGGAAGGAGATCAACTCCCTAGTTATATCAACAAAATGCACCTAAAAATGTTCTTTTCCTGAGATCTCAAAGCCAGGTATACATGTTATATATGATCCTAAAAAAAGTACAAAAAAATCAAAAAATATAAAAGTCACCTTGGTGGAAACTTGGAAAACGGACGCCTTGGCGACAACAAAAAAGTAAAGAGAAATAAAATTGCTCTCTTAGTGAAAACCTGGAAAACAAGCGCTATTGGGCAGGTCCCTTGGTAAAATCTTGGTAAATAGGTGCCAAGTGTTTAAGTTTTTCTTTGTCATCAATAAACTCCAAAAGATTAAGCTTGTACTTCCCACATGCAAGATTGAGTACCAAAACTTATTACAGAAGTGCAATCCCCTTTGAGACATCACACTTATCCATGGATTATATAGACTTACTAGATAGGGGGGCAATCTAAAATGTCCTAAAAAATCTAAAAAGTCTAAAAAGTCCCAGAAAAATCCCTAAAAAGAGCTAAATGTCTTGAAAAATCTAAAAATTCTAAAAAGTCTTGAAAAAATCTAAAAAGAGAAAAATCTTCTGAAGAAATCAATCATAAAAAAAATGAATATTGAAAAAATATCTACAATAAACCATCTAAGTCATAAACAAGCAAATGACGATCAAACAGTCAATCAAATGTCAAAACTACGAGCTTCGCAAATTGGCAATGGACTTGTGTGACTCAACTTATTAGCAATCCAATCTGTCATCAATCGAATGATTTAATCTATCATTATTAAAGCTACCAATTTTCTTAGACAGTGAAGGATATACTCAAAACCATATAGATCAGTCTTATGTGAGTAATCCATTCTCAAAGCTGGACACATTTGCAATCAAACATCAAAAACCAAGCCAGTCAAGGAATAGTAAGGTTGTTGACTAGGTTAGTCATGTCAGTTTGTTATCAATTTATCTTTCATGGCTATGATCTTACGCTCCTCAAGGATGGCACAGAGTGGTGAGGGTGGCTATGATGGGTCATAATATTTTTTTCTTTGTTTTCTCTTTGTGGAGTGTTATAATTTGATTATGAGGCAAGGATGATTCAGGATAAATGCGATAAGAGCTATCACGCATCTGGCAGCCATGTAGTTCCACGATATGAGCTAATCCCTACAAAAGAATTGAACATTCCTTATCTATTATCTAATTGTTATTATCAAAGATTATAGTGGTATCCAGATAGTCAATATCTGGGTGCATTTTCATCTCTTTCTTTTCATAATAAGGTACAATGATGAATAAAGATTGGAATGTACGACACCAACTTGGTTTCATCAATCATTCGATTTTCTTTTCCAAACTAATCTCTCACTAACTTTCTTCTAACTAACACATGCATGTTCTCAGACACATTGTGCATTTTAGGTTTGCATTCATTTATTGCATAAGAAAATTCCAAAACATATGCATATTAAATCATATAATCAATGCATCCATCATCAATAACATCATAAGTAACATAGGAATTCATTCATCATCATCATATAGTGATTCAACATTATCAACAAATTAATGCTCACCTGATGCATTTTTTATGCTTAATTTGTTGAGGGGGCATATAGTCCACCTGTTGTCATTTGGGCAAGCTGGGGTAGGATCAAATCTAAAAATTCTTTGGCAAAACATGATGAATCACATTGTATCAAAGAGGGGCAAATGTAAACACCCTCAAATGGATAGACTTGTGACCTTGCATTTAATTACTAATTTTCCTCTATTAATTAATGGTTTTTTTATCATTAGTTAATCATCTATTTCTTCTAATTTGATCCTCTAATCATTTAATCATTTCTCCAAAATTACTTAAATAATTAATTTTATTTAATTAATAAACCATAATTAATCAATATTTATTAGTTAATAAAGTTCAATTTCCTAAAGTTTAATTTAATTATTTAAACTTATTAATTAATAGTTTTGTAATTATTAGTTAATCATCTTTTTCTTCTAAACCTAATCCTATAATAATTTAATCATTTCTCCAAAATTAATTAATTAATTAATTTTATTTAATTAATAAACCTTAATTAATTAATCTTTATTAGTTAATTAAATTCAATTTCCTAAAGTTTAAGTTCAAATATTTAAACTTATTAATTATTCTTCTATTTAAATTAATTTAATTTCACTCTTAATTCTATTTTAAATCAAAATAGAATTAAAATATCTCATTTATGAGTATTTTAATTTCTAATCAATAAATCTTCTCTCTAGTTCAAAAAAGGGAACTCATGTGCTATCTTTGTGATTGCATAAAATACTCCATCTTATCTCCAGTTCAAAAAGGGAACTCATGTGCTATCTATGTGATTGCATAAATTGCTCCACCTTCTCTCTAGTTCGAAAAAGGGAACTCATAATCAACTCTACATTTGACTCAACCATTTCCTCTTCTCTTCAGTTAAGAGGGGAAGTTTAGTGATTCCTTATTTAGTTCTTCTTGATCTCAACCATCCATTTCAAAGTATTTGGGATCAATCTCATATGTCCAATTCAAGGTACATTGTGTATGGAATGTCAAAACATTACATTAGGTGTGTATCCATACCATAGCTTATATGGTGTCTTATTGGTGTCTTTAGTACATTGTGTACGGAATGTCAAAACATGTAATTTTGTAAAAAATAGTGGTCAATGATGAGCTTCCATTTAAAATTTAATAAATTTATCGCTACATGGCCTATTATTAATTGCATCTACATTGAACAATTAAAAATGTTCTAATATAAGATTGAACCTATACATACAACTACTCATTATAATTTTAATCAAAAATTCTTTCCAATGACTATACATTAGTCAAATTTTGCCTCCTTAAATGAAATGGTGACAAAATGAAAAAAATTGAGTGCCCTTTACAAGAATCAAATAAACAACAAAACATGAAATATTGTCCCCCATTTACAAGTATTTGATAATTCATATAAAAAACACTAATTTTTAGTTGACAAATTTAATCAAATCTGATGGGAGTGATCAAGTCCCATAGTATTAAGTTGCACATAAATCTTGTGTTGATTTTCTCTTGCCTTGCTGTTGTAGGAAACTGTGACCATCCCAAAAACTTGACTGATTTTTAAAGCCTATTTTTCTATTTGATTGGAGGAGTTGATATGACTATTTTTGAGAGATGGATTCTTGAAAATTTTGATTTAGAAAACATGAATACATGAATTTTACTCAAAAATTATCTGATAATAATACTACTTCCTTTCTCTCCATGTTGAATGTTAGGCCTCTTCTATGTTGCCACTTCTTTCCCATTCTTCCATGTTGCAAATTAAAATGTTCACAGTAGTAGAATTCCACATGCCTCCATGCTTGATATGCATAGAAATACGTATTCTCTTTAATGTGGGAGGTGGTGTGAGGATGTGGCTGCCCTAAATTATAGGGTAAATCCTAGACAAGTCACACAAACTGCTAATTTGGGTAGGTTGGATCACTGATTTTTTTGCCCCTTGAGTGAACACTATGAATTCATTCCTCTCAGCACGGAGCTCAATCAAACATTGTCTCACCATAAAATAATTGATATGGGTTATTATGAACTATTACTCATGAAATATAGATTATTTACTTTGAATCAAAAAATACACAATTGAATCTTGATAGAAATATCATAATTTGACTTATGTAAAAAATATTTTCTACTTAATAAAAAAAGACTTGTGTTCAACAGCTAGAAAGCATTTGATTAAAATTGATTCGTGTTGATAAAGAGCTTCAATATGCATGGTAACAGGGAATTGTCATATCAGGAGGTGTATCTAGGGATCAAAGTCATTCTAATTTTAATAAAAGTGACATATAATAGGTGGCATGAGGATGTGTAGAAAATTATGGATCTCTACTACAATAGAGATCCTTCACCACACTTGATTAAAAATTCAAACACCGTGCACTTTCAACAAAAAAATCCTCCACATCAGCTTCCAATAACACCTCTTTTCAATCTCATACACCCATATATGTTTTGGCCCTCAAAATAAATGACACGGACACAATGAAACTTACTGAAAATAGAAATCTGAGACTCAATGAAACTTACTAAAAATAGAAATTTCCAAAAAATAGTAAGTACATCAAAATGCTCAACATTTCACTAGAATTATCTCTGAAAGATCAATTCCTTTTCCTACTAGACCAAATTAACTTCTTTTCACAAAATTTTCTTTTTTATGAACCAAGGGCAGGTGATATTACAATCCACACTTAGCATAAATCACCCAATACTCACTCAAAACACAAGGAACACAACAAAAATGATCAAATGGGAAAAAATGTAGGGGATTTCCATTTGCAATGGGTGTGAAAAGGTCACAACACATCCAAAGGCCTATTTCCTTGCATTTAAAACATTGAAAATGGAAAGATTCAAATTATACAACCTCTTTCAAGAGCCCCAACTTAAAAGATAAAGAAACATTGGAAGGGAGGAATATTTCTTGGTCAAAACAAACACAAATCCTTGCAAAAAAAACCTCCTAGATATTTTCATAGAATCAATTACTAGAGATCCCTTTAAAATCTTCCTCATCGTGAAATTCCAATGATAAGAACAAGCAATCTAACCTATATTGTGGGAAGGTTAAAGGTGTGTTAAGAAGGATCAAACCTAGTAGACAGTTTCTCAAGGGCTAGGGAAGCTTTCCCAAGAAACCAAAGACCCCTAACAAAAACATTTCTTGGATGTTGGAGGAGAAAAATCCTTTTGGCATGGAAACTACATCCAATTGTCCTTTAGTGCATCATATATATCCCCCCATATTTGCCATGAAGAAAGCTGTCTTTCACATCTATTTTCTCAAACTCTAAATTATAAGAAACAACAAATAAAAAGTAAAAATCTAATGGATGCCATTTTTGCAACAGGAGAAAATATCGTAATATAATCAACATGCTCAACCTAAGAGTGGCATTTTGAAACTAATTTTGTTTTACACTTTTCAATACTTCCATTCGAATTATTTTTTCAAAAAAATGCATTTGCAACCAAAAAACATTGTCCTTCAAGAAATGGTAGAAGATTTCATATATCATTTTTTTAAAAGCTACCATTTCTTCATCAATATATTTTTTTAAGATTTTGTATCATTCGTTTAGAGTGCCTCTTTTACAAAACTAGGTTACTCTATGTTAGTATTCAGAGCAAAAATACATCTCCAATTATCTAGTGAATAGATTTCAGGTGGTTGTCTATATCTTATAAACCTTCAAACAAGTTGAATTGGAGGTTCTTCCTCTTCTTTTGAAGATTTAGAGCTAGATGAGATCTCCTCAACTTCTTGTCTATCTAGGAGTCTTGATTCATCTTGTTTAGACACATTGAAATTAAATCACATCTTCATGTTTAGTTTGTTTGGTTGCAATTTAATATAAGGAGGCTTTGCTTATCTAAAAATAAAAATTCTACTATACATTATCTTCTATTTAATAGGGTCCCTAAGCTTTTATCCTTTCACACCATAAATGTATTTGATGAATATGCATTTCACAACCTTGTTCTCCAACTATTTCTCCTTCTCCTTTTGAATGCATCACAACTAAAAACTCTAAGATCTTATATGTGTTGTATCAACAAGAGATGATGTAGGAAACTTATTAATTAGGTAGCAAGAAATGGTAAAAACTTTAGCACAATGTTTTTTCTCTATACTAATACCACTCAACACACTCCTAGCCTTCTTCATCAGTTTTGTGTTCATTCATTCTGTAACTTCATTCTTTTGTGGAGAGTATGAAGTTGTCCTTTGTCTTTTAATGTAAAATATTTATAGAATATATCAAAATCATGAGAAATAAATTGGCTACAATTATTAGTTCTCAAACATTTTAGTTTCTTTCGAGTGTGCAACTCAACCATTGTTTTAAAATTTTGAAATTGACTAAAAATTTGGGATTCACTTTTTAAAAAACGTACTCAAATCCTTCTGCTATAATTATCAATAAATGAAACATATATGAAAATTTTACAATGGAAGGAACATCTATAAGATCAAACACATCAGCATGAATAAGATCCAACAAACCAAAATATTAATGATAACATGACTAAAACTAAACATGGTTTTATTTTTTGTAAATGCAATTCTCACAAAATGAAACATCAAGATTACAATAATGCAAACCTTTAAAACATAGTTTTTATTTTTCAAGGTCCTTAAACCCTTTCCTTCAATGTGGCTAAGTCCCTGGTGCCATAGCATAGTCTTCTTTGCAGTCAACTTTGATTCAGTAGAAAGAGAAACCTTAGGTATCCAAAATCATGACCATCTATTAAAGTGAACCCTTCACCTCTTCCAATAAAGTATCAACATATTTGTTTTTCAAAGAATACTATTACACTTAGTAGTGTATGTGTCAAACTTATATAATGTGCCAAATCTAAAACCTCTAGAAATCACCATAGCACCTCTCATTATTTTGTGTCTTGCATTAGAAAAGACTACTTGCATACTCACATTTATTAGTTTGCTCATACATAAAAAATTTTGTATTAGTCTAGGGATATGTAACACACCATGATTCCTTCTTTTCCTACCATCAAAAATCTTTATTCTAACTTTACAATGACCAACAATATATAAATGAGAATCATCACCTAATTACATCTTATCTCCATCAAATTCTTCATATTTTGAAAACCAATCTCTATTGGAAGTATAGGAAAAGATGCGCATGATTCAATCAATAATTCATCACTACTTGCATGAGTGGCCAAAGTTGTAATGAAGGCATCACCATATTCCTTCTCGGACTTAAAATTAGATACAAATTTATTATTTTCCTTCTTATTTTTTTCTGGGTAGTCCCACAATAGTGTGTCCCACTTTTTTGCACATCTTTATTTTTGTTGAAATCACACATTTTTTAAGAAAATATAATCATTTAAGCCTTGACAGGTCCCATTTGAAGGGATTAATTGATGGGGGTTAGATCAAAGCCTCTTAGATCAAACTCTCTTTGATATAACATCCTCTCTACTCTTCAATCATACATGTAATAGACTCTCATTTGCACCTATCGAAATGCTAACAAAAACTCACTTTGATATTATCTTTTTGGGGATCAAATGAGTTGATTTGGAGTTTTCAATTTGTAAGTTGTGTCTTCCTAAAATGATTTTTTCAATGATTATAATTTTAATATATATTGATTTTTTTATGACTTTGTGCTTTTTATTTTACTAAACATAGGTTTTTTTATCGGTAAAAGGCCTAAGCCATGGATTAATTATATTAAATTTTTTGATAAAGATACATAGTCTTAGTTCTCTATGGGCACTGGTACGAAAGAACGGAGAAGAAAACCTCATGTCTAGCCTAGGACCTAGGTCCAAACATAACAGATAATCTAAGTTACAAATTGATGGAGGTATACCTCCATTTACAACTAGATACCTTATAGAGATATCCTTTTACTTTTCAGATCTAAGTTATTACATAGAGTGCCTTGAAAAAATAATCATAATGTCTCAGTTATTCTCTGTTGGGTGAATCCTTTGATATATTCTTCTGAATCAAAAAACCAAATGAATCCTTTTACCTGAACCTGCAAGAACAAAACTCACAAAAATACTATATCTACAAGGAACGTTAACTTTTTGTCCCTGATTAACTTAAAATTTCTTCCAGAGATTAATTTATATCTATGTAATCAAAGTTTGCCAAAAAAAAGCTACAAAGAAAGAAGAAGATACACAAAATCTACAATTATTATTGGAGATTAGAAAAATATTGGTTTATATATCCTAAATATATTTATGTATATCTAGTGATATATAGAAACCAATATTTAGCATCATCATAAAATCATATAAGTAGGTTTTCCTATGAGACTTCCTTTCTTTTCGGATCAGTATCATGATTACAGAAATGTTAGAGATACCTCAATTAACCTAACCGAAACTACATATTCTACTCTATTCTTACAAAAAAATAGTAATCTAAGTTTTAAAAAAAAATTACAAAATATTTAGACACTAGGTATTGATGTCCTCTTTCTAACAAAAAAAGAAAAATTGAATTTGAATACATACAAAACAAGTTAAGGGATACTAAATGAACCTATGTCTAAATTATAGTTAATACCACTTCAAAAATTAATAAACTATAAAATACTCAATCAAATGAAATGAAATAAATTGGATACACTAGATATTGGTGTTACAAGCCTAAATTCAAAAGAATTATATTTTTATCATTTTTAGAAAAAAATTATGCTCAACTAAATGAATGACGCTCTTTAAAAATGTTGTTTTGATAGAAACTAATTTTCGAAGGAGATGGAAAAATAGATACAAATCGATTCCAATTTTTTTTATAAAAAATATGCTTAGAATCTACACACAAAATTCTAAAAGTCACTAGTTTACATCATCTTCAAATTCCTAATGGTTTTGCAGCAATAGGTGTCTGAATGCGAGGATTTTTCAGAATATTCATTTTAGTGTCAAATTTGGAAAAAAAAAAAAGTGGGACACACTATTGCACGACCACCCTTCTTTCCAATCCTATGAATTTTTTGCATTTATCATAATTCTAGACATTTTAATTGGACTTCCTAGAAGATTTGGATCTATCAATGTTAGCAATCAAGATTTACACCTATAGCAAGATGTGACATCTAGCTATCCTTTCGTAACATGGAAACAACCTCAAAGGTGGGAGAAGTACTTGAGAATGAATCTATGGGATTACAAGGTCAGTTCCTTATTGATAATCACTTAAAAACTTGAATGATTTGATGGGAAAAGGGCAACAAAGATTGCTTGTGAAATGAAATATCCTATAACTAAAGGGTGATGAACCTAATAAATATCAATATGACATAAAATTGTAAATATTCACAATATCACCTCCTACAGACTCAAAAATTTATCACAACCTCAATTAGATAAGACAGGAAAAATAAATTCTTATGAGAAGACTCGATATCTGACACCTTGAAAGGAAAATAATAAAGTTTTCTCAATTTTCAACATACAAATGAGAGACACAATCATAGACCTGCATGTAAACCATCCAAATCTTGCATCTAAATACTAAAAAGAGCTTGATAAAATAGAGGAAATGGATCACAATACTTCACCGAATACCCACAATCAACACTTTGATGCAAGGAAACCTCAAATATCTATTCAATAATGGTAGAAAATCTGCTATAAATCATGAAAAAATAGCTTAATACAATGATGGTCAATTTTGCAACGTGCAAAAAAGGAAAAAATAAAGAACCTCCCGAACAATACCATGAAGAATGCCTTATACAAGGCCAAAAACCAACACCAAAGTGTACTCTAGAAGGAACTGAAGGTGAACTCATAAGATCATGCATAAACTAAGCCTCCACCTCCAAATCTATAAAAATCACATGGGGTCAGATTTGAGGGAAAAATCCCCCAAAATAGGAGCATAACTGAACCAAATTGAAAACCAACTATCTCAAAATTTATCCCAAGTCAAAATAAACCCATGTGAAGTCCACACTGATGTTGAAATACCCTCAAACTGATGGAAGAATAAGAAACTCCTTCTTGACCATATCTTCATGCATGAGAATAATAAATGTCCTTCTTTTCTAGAAAAATAACTCAATTCCACTCAAAACAAAACTCCAAGAGTATAATTGCATGTGAAAAATAATTAACAATTCGAGTGCCTCATAATTTTGGCACACAATTGCTATTATTTACAAAAATTACAACTCATGCAAAACACTCTCCTTGACATATTTTATTATTATATTTAATATTTGCATTCAATAGTACTGCTATTAAATAAATATCAAATATATTAAATATAATAATAAATAAATAAAACATATATTTTATTCCTTAACTCACATTTATAAAATAGTTCATAGAGGATTATTTAATAAATGTGAGTTAAGGAACAACATAACCATGGGCATGAAACAAATCCCACTGAAATATGAAAGGTGTAAAAGACAAAACAAACACTGAAAGAAGTAGGGTTTTAACCCTAAAAACACCCACAACCTCTCCATTATCTAGTGCTTTTATTTTGTCAGGTTACAATTTATTTGTGCCCTACCCATGTCGACATGAGGGTTTCATCTGAAATTGACTGTAGATTTTGGAGTTTAGATGGAGAATGAGAGTATCTGGAGGCTTATTTTGAAGCATTTTCCTTAAATTGAGTTCAACTGGTTACTATTTGTAGGTATGTCACCATTTGAACTCTGTCAAATACATAAGAAATGGAACTTGACTACTCTATGCACATTTGAAGCTCATGGAAATTTGGACTCTGGCATGTATCTTGTCATCTTTCCAAGTATTTCTTCTGTGACCACGGGTTGTCTTCACCTTCTCCATAGATAAGATTAAACACACACAAAACACTATGTCTTTTCCTCTTTTCATTGGCATACTCTGGACTGCGGGTTCTATATATGTTATACATCTATGTTTCCATAAAACTCTTTAATAGTTGTGAACTTCTATGAGGTGGCATGTTTTCTCATTCAAACCTGGAGCTCTACAAAAACAAGAAAGATCATAAAAGGAAAAACCCTTAGATATTCGAAAAGAAATGTAGAAGAAACTTCAGTTTTCTTCCATTCTTTGTGGCCACTCTAAACTAGGGTTTCATGTTAGGGTATCTATGTATATTAATTTTAACTTTACTTGCAATTTCTCTGAGATATTTATGCATTTAAAAATTTCTGAGACTTTTGCATACACCACTAATTTGAATCAGGTTTGAGTTCCTTCTTTGATATTGTTTCTTACTAAATGTCCATGGAAAACTGATCTGATATGTAGATACTCATTATATGATCATCCATTTGCTTTTTTGTCACTTGAAGCTGATCTATTATTCTCCTATAACTTTGACATAGTTATTGTTGTGATTATAAAATTATTGTTAGTGCACTAAGATACTTGATATTTCTATGATGGTCTCATGATAGTCCTTAGATATTAAGAATGCATTATACACTCTATATTGACATACCTTATGTTTTAATGTGGCCACTCAGAGTAATCTAGCTTGTTTCTACTCTGATAGTGTTGTACTTGTTAATTTTAGTAATCAGATCTAAAGCATTAAACAATTAATAGAAAAGTATAGTAATAAGAAAATGACATAGTAGTTTTACCTTGGGAAAACTCTATGAGAAAAAACACAACATTCATATCAGATCATTTACTTGCACTCAAAATCATAATTACAATGACTCACAGTGATATCATTGAGGATCCTTGACCCATGAAGCAAATATCCATATTGTTGGATACAAATCAAACAAGTATTATCTCAACTTTAAACTTAAACTCTGAATATCAATATGCAATCTGAGAAAGTCATTCAATGTCCTAGCGTATATGTAAGATCTGAGAGCAAGATTATATTGGCACACGGTCCAAATATATGGATGCACAATCTGAGTATGTAGTCACAAGATCTGACTCAACAATATGTAAATGCACGCATAATTTAAGTCAAATGATAATGTTGAATGTCTCGAATGGATAAATTGTTGTCATGGCATATATGATGGATAGTATAAAGTCTTTTATCTTGATACCAATATAGATAAAGATATATATTTGTTTCTCTGAAGTATTAAGATTGCTATGTATGTATTCACATGTATTGGATGAGTTATAAGTGTATTTGAATGCAAAACATCATCCTTCCTTTATACTTGACGTGGGTATAAAAAACATTACAGTCAGCCCTTAGTATTTTCTTATTCCTTGGCACTCAAACAAGTCCAGTCCTATACAATTTGCATTGGAAATAGAAAATGTCTGCAATGATAGACATTAGGTATAGGAAAGGGTTCAACCCTTAAATATTTAAAGTAATAAAGGTCCCATCCCTATATTCATTATAAAATTCTTTAAATTAAATATATAAAGAATATCTACCACTTGCTCATCAGTGTTGATGTACTTCAGCTGGATGACACCTCTCTGCACCATATCTTGAATGAAGTGATAATGAGGTTCCACATGTTTAGATCTTTCATGGAACATAGGATTGACAGACATCTTTATACAAATATGATTATCACAATGAATAATGGTAGGATCCAACAGTTGTCCAAACAACCCAGTAAGAAGCTTACGAAGCCACATTGCTTCCCTTGAGGCAAAACTTTCTGGAATGTAATCAACTTCATCTGTACTCAAGGAAATTTAAGACTGCTTCTTATAGGCCCATGAGATCATGGAGGATCCCATACTGAAGCGTAAAACTGAAGTTCTCTTCTCACTGATGACATCACCTGCCCAATCTGAATCACAATGTCCTTCCAAGGTAATCATGTTGGAAGAGTACTTCAGCCCATAGTCAACTATACCCTATAGATATCTCAAGATGTGTTTAGCAGTAACAAGATGAACATTCTTAGATTTGTTCATGAATTGGTTGAGTGCACTAAAAACATAGCATATGTCTTGTCTAGTGTTAACTAGATACATCAAGGACTCGATGAATTGCCTGTATTCTGTAGCATCTGGAAAATCAGAATTTTCTGCACATGCACTCAACTTTTTTAGATTAGTCTCCATAGGAGTAGACATCATTTTGCAATCCAACATGCCAAATATTTTCAAAATTTCTATAATACATTTTCCTTGAATTAACATAATTTTATTAGGCCCTTGCCAAATTTATAAGCCAAGAAAATAATGCACAAGTCCTAAATGTTTCATTTCAAATTCAAAAGCTAACTCCTTCTTACATCTAATGATTAGATTTTCTTTTCAGTTAGAAACAAGCCATCAACATATAACACCAAAATCAACATCTCATTACTAAGAAATTTGAAATAAAGGTTACAATCAACATCATTCTTACAAAATCCTAAGCCTACCAAATACTTATCAATTCTTGCATACCATTCACGAGGAGCTTTTTTCAAATCGTAGAGATCTTTCTTCAACCTGCACAAATGAGTTTCCCTCAATTATCTCAATATAGACTTGACGCAAGGAGGGTAAGGAAAAATAGGGCCCAAGGCACTCCCAGCTATCCAAACCAACTTGCAGAACCCTTCGGAAGCAATGACACGGGAAGGGAAAGAAGGAAGTAGAAAATTCTTATTATTTCATCAAACATGATACATGTCGGGTTGTAATGCCTTCCCAGTTTCAACCATATACAATCAGATCTTTAAAGAATAATCTTCATACATGCAAGGTCACATACCTGCGATCCAAATCTTCTCTCTCCTATCTCTTTCTCCCTAAGAACTACCCCACAAATCTAAGAACATAAAATAAATATATACAAGAGACCATAAAAGAGGTTGGCACCAAAAGATCCAACACATGAAACATGAAACACTAAAATTTAGGTCCACACACATCCCAATGAGATACATCAACATTAATTCCACTACATAAATTAAATGCATACGTCATCCAGGAGATCCAACGTCGGAAAACTAACTCAGTGAGAAGACTACTGAGCACAAAGACCAGTCGGTGAAAACCACCGAGTATCCAAGAACAACCACCGAGACCTCATCAGTGAAGCCAACCAAAAAACAAGTAACCAACGCTGAGTGGTGAAAAAAAACTTCAACCAACCAAAAAGAACGGTTACCAAGCAGTCTCCAACAAGCTACCGAACCAAGGAAAAATATATTTTTGGTTGATACAAGATCGCCAAGAACCCAAGATGCTCCTGCATCAGACACCTGAGGTTAAAAGAAAGGATTCTCTAAATCATGAATCAAGTCCAAACTTAATTAAATCCAACTCAGATTGAGAAATCCAAGATGATTCCTCAATCGGTCTATTTTTCCACTTTACCAGATATTCCATGTAATCCTTTCCTCTTGTACTCCTGCTAACTCTCTGTTTCAAAATTTGCTTAACTTCTTCTATCTGTTTCTTAGATTAATCACTTAGTGCTGCCATTTCTTCATCTGGTTCATGATACTCATACAAATCTAAAATATTGAATATAGGTGATAGATCCATGTCATCGGGTAACTCTACTTCATAAGCATTTCCACTGTCAAATCTTCTCAATATCTTGTAAGGACCAAATTTCTTCATCTTCAATTTACCATATGTTCTAATAGGATATCTGGCTTTCTTTAAATGAACCATAATTGCATCTCCAACTTCAAAATTTTTATTTCTTCTTGATCTATATGCACTATCCTTGTATTTCTGATTACTCTACTCCAACTTATGTTTCACATTCTCATACAATGTCCTCATAAACTCAACAATTTTTTCTCCTTCAACACTTCTCTTCTCTTCTCCAATAATGTCTTTCAAGTATGATATACCTTTCAGTTGTGTTCCATGAGTAATCTCAAAAGGTATCTTTCCAGTACTTCTATTTATTGAACTATTATATGCAAACTTTGCTTGTGCTAAGATCAAATCCCAAGTACTCGGTGTGTCTCCAACAAAGCATCTCAACAAGTTACCCAAACTTCAGTTTAAAACCTCTATTTTTCCATCAGTCTATGGATGAAATGTATAACTATACTTCAAATCAGTATCCAACTTCTTCCAAAGTGTTTTCCAAAAATAGCTAACAAACTTAGTGTCTCGGTCAGAGATGATACTCTTTGTTAATCCATGCAATCTGACAATGTCCTGAAAGAAAAGATCTGCTATATGTACTACATATGTTGTTTTTCTACATGGTATGAAATGTGTCATTTTGGATAATCTATCCACAACAAAAAAATATGTAATCATTACCTCTTTTTGTCCGCAGTAAGCCAAGAAAAAAATCCATACTGATATCACTCCAAGGTTTCTCAAGAACAGAATTTGGTATATACAATCCAGTATTCTGACTTACTCCTTTTGCAACTTGACAAACTCCACAAATTTTCACAAATTTATGAACATCCTTATACAAATGAGGAAAAAAATAGCTTTCCTTAAGCAAACTCAATGTCTTATCAATTCCAAAATGTCTAGCCAAACCACTACTATGTTTTTCCTTTATCAAATTAGTTCTCATTGATCCTCTCGGTATAAATGACTGAATACCTTTGAACAACATATATTCTTGAATGAAATAGTCTTCATACTTACTCAGTTGATTTGGAATAGGTTCTCTACACATTGTCCACTACTCAGAAAAATTAGTGTCATTTTTATACAAATGTTTCATATCATCAAAACCAAGAACCTCAATTCTCATTTCAGTCAACAAGGATCTTCTTCTACTCAATGCATCAGCAACTCGGTTAGAAACTCCACTCTTGTGCTTTATCACAAATGTGAAACTTTGCATACACTCTACCCATTTCATATGTCTCTGATTCAACTTATTCTGACTACCCAAATATTGTAAAGCCTTATGATAAGTATCTAACACAAAATCACTTGGCACAAAATAATGTCCCCATTTCTTCAGAGCTTGAACAATAGCATAGAATTCTTGGTCATAGACATGTTGGAATTATTGGAATGATGTACTGAGAGGGGAGGGGTGAATCAGTACCTCTAGAACTTTTTATGTGGTTGGCCCATTAACCTTTGTGTCATCAGATTTGTATATTCCTATCTATCTGTTCATCTTTCTATATGTATGTGAAATCATAATATAAGCTCTTTACATGTGTAAACATTCATGAAAACAAATAAAACATAACACATGATATGATATCGCAGAAAACTCCTGTTAGGAAGTAAAAACTGTGGTGGGGATGTCTACCCACAAAACTTTACTATCTACAGATAATAAGGGAGTCGATAAAGGCTTACAATTGATCACTTCTGATGATCTACCCTGTTAAGAGTATTAGAGCAGAGACCTGTTAGGATCTACTTAGTTTGAAGCTTTAGTAACACCATTAGGTGTGCACTCTGTTAAGAGAATTATCAAATAACTGTTAAATCCACCTTCTACAAAAGGATTTTAGTTGTGATGCACTTGTTAGAATGCAACTACAATATAAATGTTGATCTGATAGTGAATGCAATCTCTGATTGCTGATAACAGATCCTGTAAAGCTTACAATGTAAATGTAATCACCTTGAGTGATTGAGTGATACCTTGTCTCTGCTCGTCAGTAGTCTTTTTGTGTTCTTGATAACTGATTTGATTTGTTTCTATACTTTGCATGAATTCTCTTTTGTTGTTTAGATGCTCTCCATGGCTACTATCATTTATCAACTGATTACAAGTCTCATGAATTACAAATGATTGAACATCTGTTTATACTAGTTTCTAGCTCTATTCTTGACTCACGCTTTTCAAATTAACTCTAGATCCAAGGTTTACAACTTGACCTTGATCTTTAGTTAGATATGTTTTAGATCTATTAGAATGATTACAAACATTCACAATTTGTTTGCTTGACCCTCAAGTAAAGCTTTAAAACAAATAAAAAACTCTATAAATAGAATCACAATGTTTTATCTGACGTGTAAACTCAGATCCACTTTTTGCAGGTTCTGTAACTGACTGTCGGTTCTGATGGTCAGGCTGCTCTGTCAGTTCTGTCAGTTTTTTACTCCATCGGTGTCCCTTAATTGAACTGTTTGTCAGGTATGCCTTTTCTGCTCTATCGGCGATGTTCTCAAAACTGTATCATCGATAATGCTTGTCAATGGTTTGACTCTTGTCAATGTTTTTTGGGCAATTCTATACTTAGCATTTTTATGATAGACATTGTCATCTCATCGAGTATGCTTGTTGTCCGCCGGTTATGCTTATACTAATGACCTTTATCATGTTTTTCCCTTTAATTATACTAATGGAAAAACTTAATGTCATCAATCTCCCCCTTTGTCATTAGTATCAAAAACTGATGTATGCAACCTACTTAGATGTATTAGTATGTACACCTGTGTATGCTTCTTCCTTAGTCATGAAATGACTCCCCCTATGCATATGCCAGTAAGTGTAAGTTTATGTACATATCTATTCTCGCTATACATACATTATACATATCCTCATACAGTATTTTGTACATATGTATACATTCCTCCTTTTTCTACTAAAGTATATTGTACATTCCTCCTTTTTTGATAATGAGGGCAAAGGTACTTACAGCTTTTCAAAAAGTGAGAGTGTGAGGCTTTGATTTCCTCAATCATTTTCTCCCATTTCTCTTTTAAATTCTCAAGAGCCATATGCTCAAGTGTAATCCTTACATGCATGTCATATATGTTGTCTACCACAAACATCTCTGGGGTTGAGATTAGATTTCTTGCATCTATAATATGTTGTTGCAGAGTGGTGAGGTTTGGCAATATGTGAGCTTGTAGCTCTGTAACCTCATTTCTGAATTGTGTCTCTGCATCCCATATCTCTTGTCTCAATATATTTACCTCTATGATCTTTTCATGATGCAACTTTATTGTGTTTGCATCAGAGGTTAAACTTAGTGCACTAGCTGTCAGATCTGAATCCAGTTGGGACAACTTTTCACTATTTTCTTTTGTGAAAATTTCTATTGTGCACAATTTTGGAACTAAGATAAAAACTTCAACAATCATAGGTTCTAATTGACTTGCTAGTTCAGAGAGCTTTACCTTGTTCTCTGCCACTTGTTGCTTGATCTTCTCAACTAGTTTGTGTTGATATTTCATCTTTGCATGTTCTTCCATTGCCTTCTCTGAATCTACATTTTGATTTGTGATGGCATCGGTAAGAACTTCTATTTGTTCCATGACTGATATGTCATTTTCTATTTTGATATCTGGAACAAGTTGATGTAGAATGTCCCTTGCGTTATCAAGTGCTTGGGCTTCCCTATGTGCCTTTTTCATTTTCTCTTGTATTTATTTTCTCTGACACATCAATCCAAACTTTGAAGTGTTCCAGTATCTAAAGTAGATACATCCCACTTGGGTATTTCTATTGCCTCATCAAGTGTTACAGCCAAGATATCTTTCTTTATTACTTTCTTCTTCTTCTTCTTCTTCGGCTGGGAGGTAGATTGGTGTACTACCATTTGTAAACCTTGAGATTGGATTGATTCGGTAGGTGAAGGTCAAGAAGATGAGGCATCTTGTTGTTTCTATTTTGAGTCCACTGGTTGGTTTTGTGAAGATGTCTCTTCATTGTCCTTGGGCATATCAACATATTTATCTTCTTTTTCTTTCATGCTTTCATCGTACTTGACTTCTTCACTCTTTTCTTTCTCTTCATCCTTTCTCAATGTTTCATCTATTTTATTATATGCTCCTTTGTCTTTTTCAGTAGACACCTCTTGCTAAGTGTCAGTTGCATCCTTTATCTCTGTATCTGTATCTTTTTGAGTATTTGATGCATCTTTATTTTCATCATTACCTGTGTCTATGGGTATATCATCATCTTTCTTAGATGATTTCTCCTGACTTGATTCAATTTCAATATCTTGTATTCAAAATTTCATGTTGGTTGGTGTATTAATCTCTGCAGTTTCAATATTTGTGTCATGTCCATCGGTATTGCCCTGTGCAGCATTGATATCTTCATCTTTTTACACTTATTCTATAGGGTCTTTTCCTATAGTGTCATTGATAATGTTATCCAACTAGGATTCATCATTGATATCATCAATTATGTTACCTTTTATTGTCAACTCTTCTTTGGTAACCTCTTCTTCATTACTCAAGTCAATATGAATTAGACTTGGTGGAATTTGGCTTTCATCAGTTTGAGTTTTGTCAAGAGTAGTGTTGGGCCATTCCTCATCTACAACTTCAATGTGTTTGTGGCCTACTATTTCACTCTCTTATTTATCTAATTCTACTGACGAGTTATCTTTTGCATCCTTAATGATGATGTGTTCCTTCTCCGGGCTAGCTTCCTTAATGGGTTGGTTAAGTATCTTGCACCACTTTTTAATGTTGTCTTGATCAAGATCAATTAGCTTCCCTTTCAGAAATTCCTATTCTCTCATTTTTGGTGAGAACTACTTTTCATACTTCTTCATCATCTCACTTATTTCTTCCTTCTTTGAATTTGAAGGCATAAGAGTAACAAGTAATCTTTCTCTTATTTATTTTTCTTGATGCAGAGCAAATATCCATCTAGCAGACAATCTCGCTGATAGTTCCTTAGGAACGCCATATTCTGAGAATTGTAGTGGAACATAATGATGTTTGCACATTTTAACTATAATAGCTTCTTCTATCTTGTTTTGATCCTCTGGATCAAACTTTAACCATTTCCTAATGTTAAGATCAGAAATAGATGGTGATTCTGAGATGTTCTTATAGATTTCATCAATTGTCTTTGGAATCAAGGGTTCTTTCCCTTTTGTGCATCTATGTCAGCTTCATCCATAGTTGAGTCCTCTAGATCCTCTTTTGTCCTAACCCATTTCCTCCTTTTGGTTTGTATCTCTATTGGTGAGACTGGTTTTCTCTTGTAGGTTCTTACCTTACCTTTCTTAAGTGGTGAAGGAGTTGGTTCCTTTGCAGTTTTCCTTCTTGTTCTTGAAGCGGTTGTTGTTCTTGCTTTCTTAGGTGGAGGTGGAGGTGGTGAATCTGATTGTGTACCCTCTAAATTATTCTTTTTGGCTTCTTCACCGATAGGTGACTAGCCTTTAGTTTGTTCCTCCTTTCCTTTTGTTTCCTCTTCACCTTCTTCAGTAACTGCAAATTTCTTGGTTAACTTTTTAACCATTTTGTTCTTCTTGTTTATAATTTTCTTGATAGTAAGATCTGTCTTGATCTTTGGTTTGGCTTCTTCATAAGTGCCAAATCTTGCTTGCTTGTTGTCAACTAGTTCATTCAATAGTGCCTTGATGCACTCAGTGGCTTGTCCTGGTTTGATCTCATATTCTAAATGTGATGGCCAAGATTTCCTAGGTATTACTGGTTTGATATGGGTAAAATCAGTATCTACCATAAAACATATATCCTCTTTGTATTCTTCTATCAAACTTTCAGGTATACTAGTTCTTGCTTGCATCTTTTCTTTAAATCCTTTGAAATACTCATTCATTAGGTCATCAAAATCTGTTCCTAATGACTGTATATGCTCACATATCTATATGGTGACTGGTTTTCTTATATCCCATACTACTTTGCCTATGGAGGGAAAGTATTCTTTAGAGTAAAATAATATGCACATAATGAGGGAACCAAACTTACAAGTGTTTGTTCTTGAAGATCTTATGGTGTTCATGTTCTCCTCAAGTTGATTCAACAAAATTTCTGCAAGATCCATCTTCTTTCCTTGTTTGATGATCTTGTAAGCTATGCTCATAGCAGTGCTTTCTATCCTGTTCATTTTGCTGGCCTGGAAGATCTTGTATCCTACAACACATGCACAAAACTTGAGTTCTTTGTTGGTGATAGTGTTAACCTTGAGACCTCTCTTTTCTGATTTTGCACCAGTTAGCTTTTCCACTTCCTTCAGGGATGGGTGCTTGTGAGCTTGCGGTTTGTCGGTTATAGGTTATCCAGTAACTGCATGAATAACATCCTTTGTTATTTGTTTTGTCTTATTAAGCCATAATGTCTGGTTATGCATTCTGCTAAGAACTATCTGTATCCATTGTCTCAAAAACTCTGGGAAAGTGTAATGTGTTTGTGAGACCTTTCACTTCCAGATGCTTGTGCTCTTCTTTCAGGTTTCCAGCTTCATCACAAAGTGCCCCATAGGCATTGTCTAGGGCTAGATCTCCTAATTCTGAGATCTTGCAATGTATATAGGACCTTACATCCTCTACCAGCAAAACCCTAGGTGGGATTCTGGAGAATGCTTTGTAATCATCAGGTTGTGATGCGATTTCTGGGTGCAGCTTGTATTTAGGTTCAACACAAGTGCCTTGGCTGATAAGATTGATCATTTTCTTCTTATCCTCTTTCAACTTTTCAACTCTAGAAGTAGATGCCATCATTTTCATAAATTTAGGGCTTTCAGTAATTTAAACAGTGCAGTCGATGACTGCAGGTACTTATTGAATCTCTTTGATCGCTCATGAAGCCTTTGAGTTAAGTTGGAATCTTGTTGAGGTCGCACTTCAATTTTCTCTCCAATCACTCTGCTTAGCTCTGCTTGGTTGTTCAAAAATCACGCGTGCGAAATTATTTCTTTCGTCATGATTTTATAACTTTTGTGCCCTAAGTTGTCATTAATGGCCAACAACTCGTCGGTATACAAAGACTAAGTTCATTGGCTAAGGCATAATTAACATCTTTGATGTAGTCACAAAGTGTCAGGGTTGGTAGTAGCTTTGGTGACTTCACCAATGATTGTCGGTAAAATGGTGACGACAACTTCTATCAGCTCAAGGATTACCGATGTCCGTCGGTTTACACTTAGCAACTTGACTTTTGTGTAATGAATGATACATTTCGGTAAGTAGTGTTAACTTTTCTGTGTGTGTTCACTGATGCTAATTTGTACCCATTAACCGATGGTTTTTTTCAATAATATTACAAGTAACAATATAGTGCATCTTCAATAATGCTAATTTTGCCTATATGATGAATATGTAAATGAAACCGATGCATAATATAAATTGTCATAATGCAGTTCCATACTTTAGCAATTTAGTTGGAGATAGTGATGCCACCAGATCCATTGGATGGGGCATCATCATTTGCATTGCTTGTTCCAGCACCTTTAGTATTTGTGGCTTTTACCCACATCTTGTTTCTCATCTTCTTGATGTCATTAATGGTGTTTCCATTGGGATAAGTGCTTGTTTCTGTTAGTCGGTCTTTGCAATCTTTTATCACATGTCCAACCTTATGACAATGTAAACATGCCATACCTAGATTGAACCATCCTCTTGGTTTTCTAGTCCATTTTCTCATACATTTGGTAGATATATGACCATACCTTCCACATGTTGTGCAGTTTACCCATGTGTTATAGTCCCAAACATATGAGTTACCTACTCTTGTCAGTTTGTAGCCATTATCAGGTTCTTTTGGTGTCCATGCTTTCTTATTCTTTTTCCAGCATTCTTGATATGTATGTCCATTCATTTTGCAGGTAGGATATTACTTGTCCATGTAGGTTTACTTCTTTGGACTTGTCATCTTAGATCTGCATTCATATGCCTTGTGTCCTTACTTGTGACATTTATAACAATTACCAATGAAAGTAGATTGTGATTGAGGAATACTTTTTATTTTGTTTCTGCAAATGTTTGAGGTGTGGCCTAGCTTTCCACAGTGATTTCATGATATCTTCTTGGTCCTTGGAGTTCATAAACATTCCTTTGATCTGATTGATTAGATGATTCTCCATTGTTGGTGTACCCTATTACTGTGTAGTTGTTGAATCTTCTTTGACCATCAAGGAAATCATCCATTCTTTTATTGTTATCTTCAGCTTTCTTGATCAATTCATTGTGCTAATTCTGAATTTTGACTTCATGCTTTAGTTTCTCATTCTCTTCCCTTAGCTCACCGATGATCTGTATTCTTTCAATGAGTTCAGTATTTAATCTATTTGCCTCTTGACTCATAAGAATAATCTAGTTGGTAATCTCATGGTGATGATCAATAAGTCTTTGAATCTCTAATTCTTTTTCTTGTAGCTTCTTAGTGATTTTCCTCCTATCATCAATAGCCAATGTTCTCTCTGGTTCAGGTTTTCTTGAATCATTCATGACATCAATCATTTTTACCATCTGAGTCTCTTGACTGATTTGTAGCATTTTGATTTTCTCTATCAGATGTAGATTGACTTCTTGTAGACTTGTGATCTCTTCTACTGATGTGTCTGAAGCTTTGCTTGTTGATGATTCAACATAGTTGAAGTAATCTAGGATCTCCTCTTCTTGATAATCTTTTTCAATAAGCCTATTTTCCATGATCTTTCTTTCATCAAGCAACTTTTTCATGTTTACTCTCGCCTCTTTATACTGCTCATAGTAAATCTGAATTTGTAATTTCTCATTCTCAATAGTCTTGTCCAGTATGTACTTTTCCATTGTGTTTATATTTTCTCTTAAGTCTTTAAGATTTTCAAGAAAGAGACTTAGCTCTGATACCAATTGTTGGAATTATTGGAATGATGTACTGAGAGGGGAGGGGTGAATCAGTACCTCTAGAACTTTTTATGTGGTTGGCCCATTAACCTTTGTGTCATCAGGTTTGTATATTCCTATCTATCTGTTCATCTTTCTATATGTATGTGAAATCATAATATAAGCTCTTTACATGTGTAAACATTCAAGAAACATTCATGAAAACAAATAACACACAACACATGATATGATATTGCAGAAAACTCCTGTTAGGAAGTAAAAACTGCGGTGGGGATGTCTACCCACAAAACTTCACTATCTGGAAATAAGAAGGGAGCCGGTAAAGGCTTACAATTGATCATTTCTGATGATCTACCCTATTAAGAGTATTAGAGTGGAGACCTGCTAGGATCTACTTCATTTGAAGCTTTAGCAACACCGTTAGGTGTGCACTCTGTTAAGAGATTTATCAAAGAATTGTTAAGTCCACCTTCTACAAAAGGATTTTAGTTGTGATGCACTTGTTAGAATGCAACTACAATATAAATGTTGATCTGATAGTGAATGCAATCTCTAATTGCTGATAACAGATCCTGTAAAGCTTACAATGTAAATGTAATCACCTTGAGTGATTGAGTGATACCTTGTCTCTGCTCGTTGGTAGTCTTTCTATGTTCTTGATAACTGATTTGATCTATTTTTGTACTTTGCATGAATTCTCTTCTGTTGTTTAGATGCTCTCCATGGCTACTATCATTTATCAGCTGATTACAAGTCTCATGAATTACAAATGATTGAACATCTATTTATACTAGTTTCTAGCTCTATTCTTGATTCACGCTTTTCAAATTAACGCTAGATCCAAGGTTTACAACTTGACCTTGATCTTTAGTTAGATATGTTTTAGATCCATTAGGATGCTTTAAAACATTCATAATTTGCTTGTTTGACCCTCAAGTAAAGCTTTAAAACAAATAAAAACTCTATAAATAGAATTACAATGTTTTATCTGACATGTAAAATTAGATCCAATTTTTGCGGGTTCTGTAATTGACTATCAGTTTTGATGGTCGGGCTGCTCTATTAATTCTGTCAGTTTTTTACTCCGTCGGTGTCCCTTAATTGAACTCTTTGTCAGGTATGCCTTTTTTTCTCTATCGGCGATGTTCTCAAAACTGTATCGTCAGTAATGCTTGTTGTCGGTTTGACTCTTGTCAATGTTTGTCAGGCAATTCTATACTTAGCAATTTTATGATAGACATTGTCATCTTGTCAGGTATGCTTTCTATCCATTGTTTATGCTTATACCAATGAACTTTATCATTTTTTCCTGTTTAAGTATACTAATGGAAAAACTTAATGTCATCAAGAAATAATATTTTATTTTAGCATTATTCTACTTTTCACTAAAGAAAGCAACGGGTTTACCTTCTTGACTCAACACATCTCCTATTGCACTTCCACTTGCATCACATTCAATTTTAAATATATTATTGAAATCAAGTAGGGCTTATATAGTTAATTGAACAACCTTCTGCTTCAAAATCTCAAAACTCTTATCAACTACACGTGTCCATTTGAATTCTCTTTTATCTCCTCTCATTGTCTCAGTCATAGCATTACAGATAGAACTGAAATTTCAAATAAACTTCCTGTAAAAAATTTTCAATCCATGAAATGATCTTACCTCACTGACATTCTCAGGTGTAGGCCAACTAAGTATAGATTCAACATTCTCAGGATCCATCTTCAAACCATCAGCTAAAATCACAAAACCTAAATACACAAGTTCTTCTTTCATGAAAGAACACTTTTTCAAATTTATCAAAAACAATTCCTCTTTCAATCTCTATAACACTTGTCTTATATGCATCAAATGCTCTTCCCTAGTCTTACTGATTATCAGAATATCATCTAAGCATACAATAACACATTTATTCAAGAATTTATTCAAAACTTCATTCATCAAACTCATAAATGTACTTGGTGCATTAGTTAAACCAAAATGCATAACCAACCACTCATACAAACCTTCTTTTGTCTTGAAAGCACTCTTCCACTCATCTCCTTCTCTGATTCTGATCTGATGATATCCACTCTTCGAATCAATTTTAGTGAAATATTTTGCTCCACTAAAATAATCCATTATATCATCCATCCTCAATAGGAAATCTATACTTAACTGTTATCTTGTTGATTGCTCTTGAATCAATGCACATTTTCCATTCTCCATTTTTCTTATGTGTTAACACTGCTTTTACTGCACATGGGCTCAAACTTTCTCTGATCAAACCTTTGTTCAACAACTCATGAAATTTTTGGTTGAGTTCTTCATTCTCAGTTGGTATCAATTAGTATGGTGCCTTTTTTGGAAAAATAGCTCCAGGAATTAGATCCATACAATGACTAATATCTCTCATCAGTGGAAAACCATTAGGTACATTATCTAAAATGATCTCACTATAATCGGTGAGAAATTTCTCAACTTCTTCAAGAACTTTATCTTCTTTGTTCTTACTCACTTTTGTAGGAATCAAAGCATAATAGATATCATTCCTTTTCAAATCCTTAACAAACTCTGTACCTTCCATCAAAAAAACTTCCATAGATGTACATATATCACCAACAGATTATTCAACCAAAGGTAACAAGATTTTATTCTTTCCATCAACCCAAATAGTATATGTGTTCACTCTTCCATCATGTATAGCATGTCTATCATATTGTCAAGGTTTACCCAACAAAATATGAAAACAATCCATAGGCATACTATCACGCAACACCTTATTATAATACTTTCCAATTTTCAGATTCACAAAACATTGTTCACTCACCATTAGTGTGTTCTCATCCTTGATCCATGAAATATGATAGGCCTTTGGGTTCTTTAGTCTTTCCAACTGCAACTTTTTGACCAGCTCCTCTAATGCCAGATTCTCCAAGCTCCCACTATCAATAATTACCTTCCAAACTTTGTCTGCAACTCTTCATTTGGTCTTGAACAAACTTTTCCTTATAGGATCTTTCTTTCTCACTCCACAATATTCTTCTCACCATTAGGTTTCCTTCCTTCTTAGGTTCATCCGGTGACTCTTCTTGCACCAAAGTATTTTTTCTACCACCAACTTTCTTGCTTGCATGTGTGCACTCAAAATATCTATGTCCTTCTTCACCGCAATTATAACAAGTTCCTTGGAACCCTCTTCTACTATAACTACCTTAGGAGTAGTAGCCTCTTCCTTAGAATGAGCTTCCACCTTTCCACTCGGTGTTACCTTTGTCTTGATTTGTCTTGTCTTGATCATATCTATTTTTTTCAGCATAATATCTACCTCTTCCTCTAGGGAATCTACCACCTCTTCCTCTTTTCCTTTGTTCATATCTTTTGTTCAATTTATCCTCAACTTTTAGGGAAAACTGATTTGTCTCTTCAATTCTATCCATCTTTACTAAGCTGATCTCATCTTGCATAAAAATTCTTAATCCATTCAGATATGTTTCTATTCTTTCCACTTTATCTTTAGTATGTCCAAATATGATGTCTAATCTATAAAATTCCTTAATGTAACCTTTTACCGAGCTATCTTTCTGCTTCAAACTTTGCATTCTCCTAACTAGGTTAATCTAGTAATCATAAGGTAGAAACTTTTCTTTCAATTTGTTTATCATCTTATCCCATACCTTGATCTTGTCTTTACCCTTCTTCTTTTGATCTAATTGCAGATGCTACCACCACAAGGATGCATGACCTTTTAACTTTGTACTTAATCTTCACCTTTTTTTCCTTTGATACATTCTCATACCCAAAGTTTTCCCCATTTTGGTTATCCAAACTATCAATTCATCATATTCCAGTTTTCCACTATACTCAAGATGATTAACTAAGGTACAGAATTAAAGCTTGTCAATGCTAGCAGGAATCTCTCTTCTTCCTAATCCATCATAGGTGAAAGTATGACTTCTCCTTGCACTTCTTCATCTTCATCATCACTAACATCTTCAAGATGTCTTCCTCTATGCTGGGATGTCTCAACAACTTCCAATCTTGTATAAATCTGTCTAAGCATATAAGCTAGAATTGGATATGCATTTCCTCTCCCACGAACCATCTTGAAACCCTCTGCAATTGTAGGTCAGATCACAATATTCTACCCTACAACAAATATCACTAGGGTTCACAAGAAGGAACCTCATATCTCACCTTCTCTTTGATACCACTTGACACAAGGATGGTAAGGAAAACTGGGGCCCAAGGCACTCTCAACTATACAAACCAACTTGTAGAACCACTCGGAAGAAACAACGCAGGAAGGAAGAGAAATAAAGTGGAAAACTCTTATAATTTCACCAAACATGATACATGTTAGGCTGTAAGGCCTTCCCAATTTCGGCCATATACGTTTAGATCTTTACATAATAATCTTCATACATGTGAGGTCACAAACCTGCGATCCAAAACTTCTATTTTTGATCTCTTTCTCCCTGAGAACTGCCTACCAAATCTAAGAACATAAACTTAATATATACAAGAGACCACAAAAGAGGTCAACACCAAATAATCCTAAAGATCCAACAAAAGAAACAAAAAACACCTAGATTTAGGTCCACACGCATCCCAATAAGAGACCCCAGAATTAATTATGCTACAAAAATTAAATGCATGCGTCGATCATAAGATCCAACACTTGAAAACCAACTCAGTGAGAAAGACTACCAAGCACAGAAACCATTCAGTGAAAACCACCGAGTATCCAGAACAGCCACCGAGACCCCATCGGTGAAGCCAACGAAAAAAGTAACCAAGCCCGAGTGGTGAAATAAAACCTTCAACCAATCAACAAGAATGGTTACCGATCACTTTACCGAGCAGTCTCCAACAAGCTACCGAACCAAGGCAAAAAATATTTTGGGTTGATACAGGATTTCCAAGAACCCAAGATGTTCCTGCATCGAGACTTCTTCCTCAATGACACCATTGAGAAAAGAATTCTTGACATCCATCTGATGAAACTTCCAACCTTTAGCTGCAACAGTTTCTATATAGACCTAATAGAAGTATATCTAGCTACAAGAGCAAAGTTTTCTTCATAATCTATACCTTCCTTTTGAGAAAAACCATGAGCTATAAATCTAGCTTTAAATTTCTCAATACTACCATTAGCATAATGCTTAATTTTAAATAACCACTTAGAGGATACAATAGAGTTACCTTTGGGTCTCAGCACAATCTCCCATAAATGATTATTGATGATGGATTCTTATTATTCATCCATAAAATTCTTCCACTCAAGCTGATTCATAGCTTCCTTTGTGTTGGTGGGTTCACTCTCAGTGAGGTTGCACATCAAAGCCACATAGTTGGAGAAATCTTGAGGTCTCCTGCTTCCTCAAAAAGTGCTAGGAGGAGCAAAAAATCATCTAGCCTCTTGAATGGTGTTCCTCATCCAAAGTGGAATTTTCTTACCTATGGTGACGTTTCTAGGACCATCAATAGGAACAAAAGGTTCATCATGATCAAAAAATCTTGGAGGACATGTGTAGTCCCTCTGAAACTCAACATCATTGTCAACATTCATTTCTTGATTCTTATTAGTATCATTTTCATCATCATCAAAAGAACCTTTAGATTTTCCTAAAGCATTGTTTTCTTCAAAAGTATCATCTCTACTTAAGTCAATATACCTTTGTCTTGGAATGTAGATTCTAAATGATTTGGAATTCTCACTATAACCAGCAAGTATACCTTTCTTACTAGATGATTCTAGTTTGGTTATTTTTTCGTTGGGGATGTGAATGTAGACTAGACTTCCAAAGATACTCAAATGGATAATGTCAGGTTTTATTTTTGTGAATGCTTCTTCTGGATTTATTTCTTTCAAAACACTATGAGGGCACCTATTTTGAATGTAGACAACAGTCCTGGCAGCTTCATCCCAAAGGAATAATTGCAGATTCTGGTCATGGATCATGACTTTGGTTGAATCAATAATAGTTTTTTCATTCCTTTTAGCAATTTTGTTTTGCTCAGGATTGTAGGGAATACATAACTCCCTCTTGATCCCTTCTTCTACACAAAAATCATGAAATACACCTAAGGTGTACTCACCTCCATTGTCAAATCTAAGAATCTTAAATCTTTTACCAAAAAAAAAATCAACTAGAGACTTAAATTCCTTGAACCTAGCTAAGGCTTCATCAAATTCTTTTATCTGTAAGAAATAAATCCAAGTCTTTATAGAGAAGTCATATATGAAAATGACATAATACAAACTACCACTAGAAGATGAAACATGTTAGGAATAATAGTCCACCAACACAATTGAGAGGGGGGGTGAATCAGTTGTGAGATAGATTATTAAACATTAAACTTTATAAACCAAAACTTTAATCCAAATGACATCACAGTAAATGCCAATGCAATTGTTGGAAATACAATAATGGAAAAGAAAGATATTGAGAGGGGGGGTGAATCAGATCTTCAAAATTAAACACTTAAAATAAACTAATCCACATTCATACATATATGAATCTAATGTAATATCAGATAGCATCCACACAATGAAATAAAAAACTCATAACACAAGAACTTGGTAATCCAGAAACCCAAATAAGTAAAAATGGGGTGGGGATGACACCCACAAAATTCTCCACTACTACAGTAATAAAGTGTGCATGTTAAGGCTACAAAATTTGATTACAAAATGCAATCTACCCTGTTAAAGGTCTGCCTGGTTAAGAGCTAAAGATCATTACAATCTACCCTGTGAAAGGATTTCAACTTACAATAAAGTAAGCACTCTGTTAGGAGATTTAGAAAGGTCTGCTAGAACCACTTTGTTAAGAGATTTTCACCTGATACAATGATTAGAATGTCTCAAGTACTGATCCTTCATTTTGCACTCAGATTCTGATGACATATCTTCTCTTTCCAGTACCTTCTATGATCTCACAATCTAATATAACTTTACTCTGCTGTTCACTGTGTTGTCGCTCTGCTTGATCTCTGCTTCTTATCAAAATAACCCTCTATGCATTTCACTTCAAAAATGTAGTCACCACACACTTCATCTACTCTCTTCTTGCACACACACAATAGGGTTTAGAAGCAATCTAATATATCTGTTCAAGTCTGATAACGAGATCTAGATCAATGATCAAGATCTAATACCCATACCTTGATGGTATTACAATTAATGTACACAATAGATCATGGATAGGATAAAATAATTAAATGCATAACTAACTCCATAGAAGAATATTAAATGCATACATAAGTTAGCCCAAAGAGCTTATAGAAGTCGGCTTGATCACTTATCTTCGAAGTTTGAACCATTCCAGACATGTGTACAAAAACTGTTATGCTCGACACTTGACTTCTTTGTCGCTCGCCACTTAACATCTCTGTATCCTTCTTGGCTTGGCAATGTAACTCAACTTGGAAATGTAACTAGGAAAAATGAATACTGCTCGGCCTTGCATAATTTTAGCTTGGCCACAGTGATAGCCAACTAAAATTGCCTAAGTGAATGACTAAGTGTTGGTCACTAGTCATCAACAGAACATAGAGATTAACAATCTCCCCCTTTGATATTAGTGGCAAAAACACACTTATCGTTACTTCCATTTCATTCCATCAAAATGTTGCCTAAGTATACTAAGTACTCCCCCTAGGAATATACTCAGAATTATTCATACAAAAAGTTTACATGCCTTCAAAAATATATACAAGTGTATCTGTTCTGTACTGATGTATCATACTGTATCTTTTCCAACTTCCTTATCAATTTTCCCCTTGTTTTTGTCACTGATTGCTGGTGGGGTTAAGTTGTACTTATCCAAAAATTGTTTATGAAGGTATAGGGTGGATTCAAATGTAGTATCCCAGCTTTCCTTAGCAATCTTCATAACTTCCAATTTTATTTCTAGCTCGACAGCTAGGCTCACTAAACTTTCTGCATTTGATAGATTTGCATTGCTCTGTGATAACTCCTTTGTAATTGAAAGTTCCTTCTATATTACCTCCAAGTGAGGCAACAGGCTTGTCTGAATAGTTATCAATTTGGCCCTAATTTGACCATCTTCAGCCATAAGCTCGGCTATTCTCTGTTGTGCATTGATTAAATTAGTAAGATGTAAAGAACTAGAAGTAGTATCCTTACCCAAAGTAGTGCCAGTTGATCTCAAATCTAACTATAGATTCTCAACAAGCTGTAGATTATCCTTTGTGAAAAATTCAGCATCACATAATTTCCTGTACAAAGAATAAACATTAGTTGTAACTTTCTCTAAAGTTTCTACAAGAATAGAAAGTTTAACCTATTTTGTTTCAATCTCTTCTGAGATTTTCTCCAGAACTTTGCTCTCAAATCTTCTCCTAGAACATTGTAGAAGTTTTTTGTTGCTGTCTATGTCATCATCAGTTACCTTCTATACAATGTTGACTAGCTGATCAATAATTGAAGCTTGAGGCATTTCATCCTCTAATTCAAAATCCTTTGCAAATATATCCTTGATGTCATGCAACACCTACTTTTGCTTCTATTCTATCTTCATCTCTTCTTGTCTCTTCTTTATCTTAAGAAATTCTTGAAGAGTCCCTATTTGTTCAAAGGATAATTCATTGGGATCCCATTGTGGAATCACAATGACCTCATCTAATGTTACATCTAGAATTTGATACTTCTTCTTCAGAAATTTCTTTCTCTTCAACTATGGTGAACTTATGCTCGACTGCATAATACCTTTTCCTGTGACAGTGTCAATGTCCATTGCCTCTTTTAATTCTGTCAATATTGTCTATGGATTGGGCATACCACCACTTTTAGGACCTGTGGGAGTGGATTATGTAGAGTGTGGTAGATTAACCAACACTTTCATTGCCTCTTCTTCCTTAGGCTTATCAACAGTATCTGTTATCACTACTCCACTATCTAAAACTATTTTTACAAACTCTAAAATAGGTGGATTCTGTGAAGTTACCTCTTGTGCATTTGTTTTTTGTTTCTCTTCACTTTTTCTGATCATTGACAACTTCAATTATCTCATCATATGCTATGGTCTTTCCTTCTTCAGTATCAGTTTCCTTAATAGGTGAATCAGTGTTTGTACCACTCGGCATGTCTTGTTCCTCGACATTCAAATTGCTTGGATCATCAACTATGAAATCCATCAAACTGTGTGCAGTCAGATCAATAGAATTAGTTGATTCTAATGCATCTTTGGTCTTGTCTTTTTCTATAGAAATTTGACCTTGATTCATCTGTGGCTCAAGGGTAGTTTCCACTTCTTTTGTCTTTTTCTCGGATGTTCCCTTACCAAATTTCTTATCTTTTGGAACTATCAGTCCAAATATTTCCTTCCAAACTCTTGTACTCTATTGTACTACACCTTCAATATCATTTTTCAGAACAACATAGCCTCTAAGAAACCTATTCTTGTATTCCTTAATGAATTTGGCTCTTTGTTTTTAGGTTAATTTAGGTATTACCTTGGCTAGAGTTCCTTCCCTAATATGTCTCTCTATGGTAAGTGCAAATTCCCATTTGCTTGACATAAAATCATATAGTTCATTTGGCACATGATTTCCTATCTCTGTAGGAGTTAACTTGAAAGTACTCATCATATCCAAGAGTGCTTCCTAAACTTTGTGCCTATCCACATTATTCAATTTCTCATACTTAATGAACTTGAAAGTTGCTAACCCTGCTGAATTTCTCAAAGTGTCACATACCTCATCAATACTTGCTGGTTTCTTGAATTGTGCTTTAGGTATGTTGCTGGGTTCATCAATTTCAGTCTTTTCATCATCACCATCTGTCCCCAAGTCTAGTTTCCTCCTTGGTCTCTTTGCTGGCTTACTCGGCTCTTCCTTAGGAGCAATTTTAGCTTCCTTTCCAGAACTACTTTTTGCAACCTTCTTCTTTTCATACACTTTTGTTTGTACTTCTGTTGGAGAAGTAACAGTAGATGCTCTAGTCCTTGGATGATTAGTTTTAGGAGGTGTAACCATAGGTTTAGCTTTGCTCATCTTGGTTACAATGACAATTGATGGTCTTTTACCCTTAGCTTTCTTAGTGATCTCTTCTGATGCACTCACTTCCTCTTCTGTAGATATATCCTCACCTTGTCCTATGGTCAGGCCTAAAGGTGCATCC
>MU228338.1:1814563-1842419 GCA_018584345.1 Thuja plicata
CCCCCCCCCCCCCCCCCCCCCCCGCTCAGTTATTACTAACATAATCATCCTAATGTTGGATGAGTTTTAATTTGACTACCCTATCCGAATTTGTCTAGTTGACAGGAATTCGAATACCCCTTCCTTGAGTATGTTGTAATTGCTTGTGTTTGCTTTCAGGTGATTTATTGGGTTATTGAGTGATTTTCTATGTTTTGTGATTTAATGGATTATAGTTGAATTAAATATTTAATTATATCCTATGTTTATTTGAAATAATTAATTAAATTCAAATATTTGAATATTTTGATTTAATTAAGTATTTAATTGAAAATTAAGGTAAATATGCTTTTAAGATTAATTAAATGATTAAATATTTGGTTGCATGTATTATTGTGACATAAATATTTAATCTATTTAATTTAATATTTTATTAATTATATGTGCATGAATGTGTTGAAAAAGTATTTTCAAATTCAAAAATCTCAACTAGACATTAGGAGTCAAAGTTGAGTTGTGGCAAAAAATGATATTTTAATTATTTAATTTGGAATTTCTTTCAATTTCAAGTTTACTCTTTTTAGGGATTGATTTGGGAGTTGTCATGAGGGTTTGCACAATTTAGGAAAGTTGATTCTCTTTAGGAGAATTCTCCTCTCATTCTTTCATAACAGGTTTTGACATTTTGGAGAGCTCTTGGTGTTTTTGGATTTTTCAAGAATTGGGGATTGTTATGGTTTCTTGTTATTTTGGAGATTGGTGTGAATTCTTGGTTGCATGTGCTTGGATTTTCGTGGATTTCAGATTTGTGGTTGAATTGGGCTTGGAGGTTTTCAGCCTTTTTACCTTCTTCAAAGGCACATTCCCTCAGTTTCTTGCATTGGAATCAAGGTAGGTTTTGTGTTTCTTACAAGGTTTCAATTTTGCAAATCTGTGGTTTTCTATGTTTGATTAGATGCATGTCGATTATTTAAGGCTTATAGGTGTTTATTTAAGTTTCTGTGATTTTGGGTATTTAGAAAACCCTTAGATCTGTTATTTTCATTATTTATTATTACTTGGCATAGTGTTGTTATGCTAACGAATTTTCATGGAAAAATTCCCTCTAGAACTCCTAGGAAATGAAAAATTAAATTAGCCTATAGTTTAACTATTATGTCTTGAGAAAATAATTCAACCTATGGGAAGAAATTCATTTTTGGTGAAGAAAAACAATTTGTTTAAAAAAAATATACCTCTCTGGAAATTACATAGTAAAAAAAAAATACAGTATTGGAAAGTTCACCAGAGACAAAATGCATAAAAGACAAAAAAAAGAATTTCCTTTTTAATTATTTCCGTTTTCGGAAATTTGTTATTAAAAAAAAAAGTACTTGTTTTTAGAAAAATGAAATTTGAAAACCATTCTTAAAAAAAAACAAAAAACAAAATTAATAAACATTTTGGTTGACTTTTCAGTTTCTCAGAATGTTGGAAAGAAAATTATTTTATTTAGTATTGGGAAGGTGGGACCCCATCCCCACCTATCCCCTTGGCGTGGTCCCCACCTCCCAAAGGTAGCGGAGGTGGGCTGTCACACCACCCGCCATATGGTAGGTGGGTGACAGTACCCACCTGTCCCCACCTTCCCTTGAGATAAGCGCTCCATCCGCTGGGGTGGCCGCGTGGGCCCCCCCATATGACGCTTTTTAAAGTTTTGTTTAATACAAAACTTATACGCACGGGTTTTTGGGATGTATTAAAGTTATTAGTTTTATTAATTGTTAATAAAATTTAATTTATATTTAATATTAGTTTAATTAATATGTTTAATATTAATTTTAAATTAGTATGTTTAATATTAATTTTTAATTAGTATGTTTAATATTAGTTTTTAATTAATATGTTATTATTAATTTTTAATTAATATGTTTTATTAGTAATTTTAATTATTATGTTTATGATTAATTTTAAATTAGTATATTTATGATTAATTTCTATTAATATGGTTATTATTAATTTTAATCATTATGCATTGTTTAATTAAGGGGAATTAATGTGGATTTTTAATTGCTGAATTCTTGAATAATATAAAGACATTAGGTCTAGTTAAATTAATCTAATTTATCTAATGATTATTTTAATTAGTTTATTTAAATACTAGAGATGGATTCAAATAGATTTAATTAAAATGATATTGTTTATTTTAGAATTAAGTTTAAACCTAGATTGATTAATGGATTAATGAATGGGTTTACTTTATGCATATGGGATTTAATTGGTGTAATTCTATGCATGTAATAGTCTTTTATTTGTTCCCTTGAAACTGTTAGGGGTGAAATTTTATGGATGAAACTGGTTAGCTTAGTTTAACTAATGAACCCTAGTCTTTGGAAGATTGTTACTTTGTAAGTGGAATGGTGGTTGTCTTTATACTGCGTATGTGTAATGGGATAATGTTGATTCCATTCCTTGTATATTTTCTTTTATGCATCGGGTATCTGGGTTTAGATTGCCTAGTATGTATAAAGAGGCTGGGGGTATTTTGCATTTTTGTTATTATATGGTGTGTGTGTTTTATGTTATTACCTAAACTGACCATGTAACCCTTTTCGATATTGTTATCTGATTGTGTATCTAGGATATTGGATTTGGGTAAACTTGGGTTGTGACCTATGCTAGATCTTTGTAGGATCTGTGAGCCTAGGGTAGGTTACCTAGATGTGTAGTAGGGGGTGGCTTGCAATAAGCTATGTGTACGTAAGTGACTACTGGATTGCTTATTGTAGAGTTTACTTAATAAGTGATAACTAAATACATACTGAGAGATATTAAAATAAATTAATAAGATGTTTTCTCACCCATGCTTGAGTGCTAGTATAGACTAAGATGGTGTTGAGAAGATGTTAGTCACCTCGAGGGGTACCTGACATAGTTAGTGGCCTTATCAGTTTGAGAGGTCATTGGCTCCATGTATGGTCACTTAAGTGCCAGAATCCATATGGATTGCTAGGAAAAAACTTAAGGGTTAGACGTACATGATGTCACCTTCCTTTACACAGTCTATAATTCCTATGGTTGTCAGTTTCCTTTAGACTAGTGAGTCTTACCTTTCATGATGTATACTACATCTGGATTAGAGAGCTATTAGGATCCCTTGCTTAGTGGTTATTTCCTTGTTGGTTTTGGATATCCGAGTGGGGTCTATTGTTATCTCCTTAGCAAGGTGGGGTGGACCTTTGTGGTTCCACACAGATGGGTGGTAGTGATTCTTTTCCCATTGAGATTTGACGTCCTTGTACCAGGTGCTTGATGGTTCTTTGCAGATGAGCTCTTTATGTTTCTTCATCATTGATTATGTAATTTCATTATTGTAAATCTTGTAGTAGAGTATCGCATGTGATACCTAATCTGGATATTGTATATTAAGTAGATTAGAGTGATTACCACATACCCTACGACATGTGCAGTGGATGTGAGTTTATGGTGGTTTCATGGTTATCCATGAGGATTGTAATTATGGATTTGTAAGTTGTATTTTTTATATCTATTCAAATGGAATCTTTTGTTATATTGTTAGTTATGTTTTTCTTTAAGTAATTCAACGTCATGGAACCCTTGAGTCGTGTAATCTATGTGAGTGTATGACATGTGTATAAATAGTATTTGCTTCCGCATTAATGTATGTCTCTTTATGTAAAATTTTTTAAAAAAAATATCCAGAAAACATAGTATCATGTGTAGGTAAATCTCTCTCAGGTTCCCTGGCTAGGCGTTACATCTGGTATCAGAGCCCTAGTTTCTACACTGGGAACTCTGGGAATCGTATGCTCATTAGGTTGTGTCTAGCTTGAACTTAAAACTAAAACATAGACATACAACATATTTTTTTTCAAATTATTGCTTTATGGTTATATTCATTCATTAGTTTATGATTCGAGCTATGTGGTGAGTTTTGTATCTATCTCTGTTTGTTTCAGGTATCATGCCTAAAACAAGAGCCGCTAGAGGTCATGGTAGACATGGGTCTGGTGCCCATGGCAGAGGTGGGTATGGTTCCTGTGGGAGAGGTAGGCATCCTATCCCCTCCATGAGTCTCAGGTAGGAGGTTAGTCATCAACAGGATAGAGGTGATCAGAGGAGAGAGGGTTAGGATGAGTCTGGGGGATTGGATACTAGACAGATGCTTCAGGCTATCCTGAATTGCCTTGGTACTAAGAGAGCCAGAGTGGAGCAGGATGTATCCCATCACTCCCATAATGAGGAGAGATAGAGGGAGAGATCTAGGATCTCCCGTAGGAGGACTATTACAATGGACCTGGGGGTGGTTGCAAAAACCACATGAGGGACCTGACGAGAGGGAAGCCTATTCCTCTTGATGGACAAGGATCTGGTTTGGAGGCAGAGACTTGGATCATAGTCTTAGATAGGGTCTTCACAATGCACCCCTTTAGTAGCAATACTAAAGAAAGATATGTCGTGATGCAGTTGTCACATTTTGCAGCTATTTGGTGGAAGATTGAGGAGGAGAAGCTAGGTCTTCATATGGACACTGTTACATGGGAAATATTTCTTGAGAACTTTAGAGAGAGGTTCCTTTCTGATCAGTGGAGACAATAGAGGGCCAATGAGTTTCATAATTTGAGGTAGCTGACATTGACTATAGAGAACTATGCGCCTCATTTTTACAAGCTCAAATAGTACGCTGGATATAGCCAGGACTGCGCACTGATGGTACAACACTTTGTGTGAGGGATTAATGCCTACATCATTGGGGACGTAAATCTATTTGAGCCTATGAACCTGCAAGCTATGGTTATTAAAGCCACTCTTGCAGAGGTGAACTTGGCATCAGGCCATGGGGATCGACAGGGTGGCTAGACTAGTGGTGCATTTGGAGCAGGCTATAGAATTAACCAGTCGCAGGGTGCTGGGGACTTCAAGAAGTCATCCAATTATTACAGAGGTAACCAGAACAAGAGTCAGAACCAGCAGCAAAAGCAGAAGGCTGCACCTCCTACCCCACAGTGGTAAGAGCGTCAGTAGTGGATAGCACTTTAGGCATAATCAGTCCAACCACCCAACACATAGCACATAGCCTAGTGCGAGTAGAGGGAGTGTCCAGTAGTCTAGTGTACCCTCCAATGGGAGAGGCAATTTCAGAGGGATAGGGCATTTCACCTATGGTCAATTTGGCCACATTGCAGTGAATTGTCCACAGAGTGCACCACAGTACTCTACACAGAGGCCAGCAGCCACATAGCCTACAGTAGGAGGGGGATCACATAGAGTTTTTGTAGCCTTGGATCACAGATAGGCAGAGCATCAGGGGACAATCATTGAGACCTCAGGTACTATTTAGGGTACCTCTATTTCTATATTGTTTGATTCAGGAGCGACTGATTCTCTTATATCACCTTTCCTTGTTGCCTTATTGAGCGTTGTGGGCTAGTGGCTGCAAAGCAAGTGTTAGGTTGGAAAGTGGAACTAGCCTCAGGGGCTAAGGTAGCTATAGATTCCTTGGTTCATAATTGTGAAGTGAACCCAGGGAAGTTCATTACCTCGGTTGACCCTCATGTGATTCCTTTGGGGTCATGTGGGGTTGTCTTAAGAATGGATTGGTTGGGAGCTCATGGAGCTAATATCGATTGTAGACAGAAGACCATCCTTTGCAAGGATGATGATGGTAAGGAGTGTCAGATTATGGGGATTCCTCGATCCATATCCCTTTGCATGATATCCGCTATGCAACTGAAGCGATGTATGAGAAACGGTTGTCAGATGTTTGCAGTATCTATGTATGAGATAGATGGTATGGAGAGAGAAGTCAAGACACTGGATCATCCTATATTATAGGAGTTTTTTGATGTATTCCCTAGTAAGATCCCAGGTATGCCACCGAAGTGTGACATAGACTTCTGCATAAAGCTTATGCCAGGAGAAGAGCCTATATCTAGAGCTCCATATCGGATGACCACTCATGAGTTGAGTGAGTTGAAACTACAATTAGAGGAGTTGTTGGCAAAGTGGAGTATCCGCCCTAGTGTTTCTCCTTGGGGAGCACCTATCCTCTTCGTCAAGAAGAAGGATGGACCATTACGCTTGTGTATCGACTACAGATAGTTGAACAAGGTAATGATCAAAAATAGGTACCCATTGCCACACATAGATGACCTATTTGATCAGATCAAGGGAGCCAAGGTGTTCTCTAAAATTGATCTTAAATCAAGATACCACCAGTTGTGGATTGAGGATGCAGACATCCACAAGAAAACATTTTGTACACACTATGGACACTACGAGTTTATATTAGTTCCTTTTGGGTTGACGAATGCTCCATCGGTGTTCATGTGCTTAATGAATGGAGTATTTTGAGAGTACCTTGATCACTTTGTACTCATCTTCTTGGATGATGCACTGATTTATTCTAGATCCTTGAAGGAACATGAAGAGCATCTTTGGCAGGTTTTGCAGTGCCTTAGGAAAAATCAGCTTTATGCCAATCTGGCTAAGTGTGATTTCTTCCAATCAAAGGTACAGTATCTTGGTCATGTTATCTTTGGAGAAGGTATCTCAGTAGATCCTTCAAAGATTTAGGCTATTGTGGAGTGGCCAGCACCCACTAATGTGTCTGAGGTACGTAGCTTCATGGGTCTTGCAGGATACTACCGCAGGTTCATGAAGAACTCCTCTAGGGTGGCACACCCTATTACTTCTCTTCAACGGAAAGGGAAGAAGTTTGTTTGGAGAGAGAAGTGTGAGGAGGATTTTCAGAGCCTTAAGGGGTGTTTGACTAGCACACCTATCCTAGCTATACCTGATCCAGTGGGAGATTTTGTAGTGTGTGTTGATGCATCATTAGAGGGGATTGGAGCAGTCCTCATGTAGGACGGATGAGTGATTGCCTATGTATCTCACAAACTCAAGGATCATGAACTTAATTACCCTACTCACGATCTAGAGTTAGCTATGGTTGTCCATGCATTGGTACGGTGGAGACACTTTCTATTGGGACATCAATTTGAGCTTCATAGCGATCATCGTAGCCTTCAATACATCTTTACTTAGCCTAATCTGAATGCTAGACAGAGAAGGTGGATGGAGTTCCTTTGCGAATATGACTTTGAGATAAATTATATTCAGGGTAAGGAAAATGTAGTTGCAGATGCATTGAGTCACAAGTGACATGCCATTCTGGCATTGACTCTTAGTGTGGACTTGAGGAGTAGGATTCTCCAGTCACTTCCTAGAGATAACTTGTATCAGGAGGTGAAGACAGAGATAGATTCAGGGAGACCATTGGAGGGAAGATTCTCTGGTTATGTTTTAGAGTTAGATGGTATATTATGTCATATGAGCCAGATCTATGTACCACCATTGGATGATTTGCGTACATTAGTGTTATTTGAGGCTCATCGTGCACCCTATTTGGCACATCCAGGTGTTAAGAAGATGCATGCAGATCTTCGAAATCTCTACCATTGGATTGGTATGAAGAGGGATATTATAGAATTTGTGGCTAGATGCTTAGAGTGTCAGATGGTCAAGGCAAATCATCAGCATCCAGCAGGGCTTCTTCAGCCGAATCTCATTCCATCTTAGAAGTGGGATATTATTTCTATGGATTTTATAGTTGGATTGCCTTTGACTCCTCATAGACATGATATTATCATGGTGATCATTGATCGGTTAACCAAGGTGGCTCATTTCTCTTCTATGAGACCATCATATACAACAACTTTTGTAGCCCGAGTCTTAATGCAGGATATCACGAGACTTCATGGCATTCCTCACTGGATTATATCGGATCAAGATCCTGTATTTACCTTAGCTTTTTGGACATCATTATAGCACGATCTTGGTGCTCAGCTAAATTTTAGTTCAACATACCATCCTGAGACTGATGGACAGACAGAGCGGGTGAACTAGGTTCTTGAGGACATGTTGAGGATGTATGTCATGGATAGACAGACTCACTAGGAGGACTACTTGTACCTAGTGGAGTTTGCGTACAATAATGGATATCACAGTTCTATTGGCATGACACCTTTTCAGGTATTGTATGGTTGTCCTTGTCATACACCCTTGAGCTAGGACAGATTGGAGTATTGTATTCTTCTTGGTCCTGAGATGCTTTGAGACATGGAGCAGCAGGTAGTGTGGATACGTGAGCATTTAGTGACTGCACAGGATAGACAGAAGAAGTATGCAAATGCTCACAGGGTGGATAGGTAGGTTGTAGTTGGAGATAGAGTGTTCCTGAGAGTGTGCACACGGAAGATTCTGATCCATTATGAAAAGGGTTTGAAGTTGGCACCTCACTTTGTGGGACTGTTTGAGATCCTAAAGAGGATAGGACCAGTTTCTTACCGACTTGCTTTACCACCTAGCCTATCACACATCCTTGATGTTTTTCATGTTTCAGTTCTTAGGAGATATATTCCTAACATTATGCATGTACTTGATTGGAATGCATTACAGGTCGAGGACGGGCAGCTGGCTTTGGAGCCAATACGTATTTTGGAGTAGCGGGGTGTGACCCTCAGGGGTCACACCACAAAGCAGGTAAGGGTCCAATGGGACCCAAATGATGAGTCTTCTGCGACTTGGGAGGATGCAGCTAGATTACAGGATTTATATCCCTACTTGTTTACGGGCTTCCAGGAGTAAGCCTAATCCTAGGGGGGTGGATGTAATACCCACTCATATTTTGCTTTTAGTTTATGTTGTCGTACTCTTTTAGGTAGAGGTTTCAGTTGATTGGCCAAATTCTTTAGGCTACATTTCATGTGAGCTATTATTCTTTCATTTGATAGAGATTCGTGATTATGATGTTATGGTTGATCATATGCATAGATAGATGTGATGATTTTATTATGATGATTATCATATGTTGATTTCAGATTATGATGTACTTACCCCATACTGGCATGGTTGTCTCATGTGTTGATGTACTTGTTGATGTGTTATCGTGGTAGAGGATGGAGACATAGTTACTTGCCTTAGTGAGATCCACACATTTGACCGATCCCTATCATTGTTTGTGATATTATATTATATGTACATGCATCTTCTTTTGGTGACAGGATTGCAGGTACAGGGCATCGTCTTCCCTAAATTGGCAGTAGTGAGCGTGCCCATAAATATTCATCTCAATGGTAAAGAGGGGAGGTAACATACAAATTTGAAACCCTAACCTAAGCCTAATCATCCTAATGTTGGATGAGTTTCAGTTTGACTACCCTATCCAGATTCGTCTAGTTGACATGAATTCGAATACCCCTTCCTTGAATATGTTGTAATTGCTTGTGTTTTCTTTCAGGTGATTTATTGGGTTATTGAGTGATTTTCTATGTTTTATGATTTAATGGATTATAGTTGAATTAAATATTTAATTATATCCTATGTTTATTTGAAATAATTAATTAAATTAAAATATTTGAATATTTTAATTTAATTAAGTATTTAATTGAAAATTAAGGTAAATATGCTTTTATAATTAATTAAATGATTAAATATTTGGTTGCATGTATTACTGTGACATAAATATTTAATTTAATATTTTATTAATTACATGTGCATGAATGTGTTGAAAAGGTATTTTCAAATTCAAAAATCTCAACTAGATATTAGGAGTCAAAGTTGAGTTGTGGCAAAAAAAGATATTTTAATTATTTAATTTGGAATTTCTTTCAATTTCAAGTTGAGTATTTTTAGGGATTGATTTGGGAGTTGTCATGAGGGTTTGCACAATTTGGGGAAGTTGATTGTATTTAGGAGAATTCTCCTCTCATTCTCTTATAACAGGTTTTGGCATTTTGGAGAGTTCTTGGTGTTTTTTGAATTTTTGAAGAATTGGGGATTGTTGTGGTTGCTTGTTGTTTTGGAGATTGGTGTGAATTCTTGGTTGCATGTGCTTGGATCTTCGTGGATTTCAGATTTGTGGTTGAATCGGGCTTGGAGGTTTTCAGATTTTCTACCTTTTTCAAAGGTACATTTCCTTAATTTCTTGCGTTGGAATCAACGTAGGTTTTGTGTTTCTTACATAGTTTCAATTTTGCAAATCTGTAGTTTTCTATGTTTGATTAGATGCATGTCGATTATTTATGGCTTATAGGTGTTTATTTGAGTTTCTATAATTTTGGGTATTTAGAAAACCCCTAGATCTACTATTTTCATTATTTATTATTACTTGGCATAGTGTTGTTATGCTGACGAATTTTTGTGAAAAAATTCCCTCTAGAATTCCCAGGAAATGAAAAATTAAATCAGCCTATAGTTTAACTATTATGTCTTGCGAAAATTATTCAACCTATGGGAAGAAATTCATTTTTGGTGAAGAAAAATAGTTTGTTTAAAAAAAATATACCTCTCTGGACATTACACACTAAAAAGAAAATACAGTATTAAAAAGTTCACCAGAGACAAAATGCATAAAAGACAAAAAAAAAGAATTTCCTTTTTAATTATTTCTGTTTTCGAAAATTTGTTATTAAAAAAAAGTACTTGTTTTTAGAAAAAATGAAATTTGAAAACTGTTTTTAAAAAAAAAAACAAAAAAAAAATTAATAAACATTCTGGTTGACTTTTCCGTTTCTTGGAATGTTGGAAAGAAAATTATTTAAAATTTTTTTAATTTAGTATTGGGAAGGTGGGATCCCATCCCCACGTATCCCCTTGGCGTGGTCGCCACCTCCCAAAGGTAGGGGAGGTGGGCTATCACACCACCCACCATATGGCAGGTGGGTGACAGTACCCACCTGTCCCCAACTTCCCTTCAAATAAGCGCTCCATGTCGTGGGGTGGCCGCGCAGGCCCCCCATATGACGCTTTTTAAAGTTTTGTTTAATACAAAACTTATAAGCGCGGGTTTTTGGGATGTATTAAAGTTATTAGTTTTATTAATTGTTATTAAAATTTAATTTATATTTAATATTATTTTAATTAATATGTTTAATATTAATTTTAAATTAGTATATTTAATATTAATTTTTAATTAATATGTTATTATTAATTTTTAATTAATATGTTTTATTATTAATTTTAATTATTATGTTTATAATTAATTTTAAATTAGTATATTTATGATTAATTTTTATTAATATGGTTATTATTAATTTTAATTGTTATGCATTGTTTAATTAAGGGGAATTAATGTGGATTTTTAATTGATGAATTCTTGATTAATCTAAAGACATTAGGTTTAGTTTAATTAATCTAATTAATCTAATGATTATTTTAATTAGTTTATTTAAATACTAGAGATAGATTTAATTAAAATGATATTGTTTATTTTAGAATTAAGTTTAAACCTAGATTGATTAATGGAATAATAAATGGGTTTACTTTATGCATATGGGATTTAATTGGTGTAATTATATGCATGTAATAGTCTTTTATTTGTTCCCTTGAAACTGTTAGGGGTGAAATTTTATGGATGAAACTGGTTAGCTTAGTTTAACTAATGAACCCTAATCTTTGGAAGATTGTTACTTTGTAAGTGGAATGGTGGTTGTCTTTATACTACGTATGTGTAATGGGATAATGTTGGTTCCATTCCTTGTATATTTGCTTTCATGCATCAGGTATCTGGGTTTAGATTTCCTAGTATGTATACAGAGGCTAGGGGGGGTGTTTTACATTTCTGTTATTATATGGCGTGTGTGTTTATGTTATTACGTAAACTAACCATGTAACCCTTTTCGATATTGTTATCTGATTGTGTATCTATATGTGACCGTTCCTGATGTGTGGGATACTGAATTTGGGTATACTTAGGTTGTGACCTATACTAGATCTTTGTAGGATCTGTGAGCCTAGGGTAGGTTACCTAGATGTGTAGTAGGGTGTCTTGCAATAATTTTCGTGTTCCTAAGTGATTTCTAGGTTGCTTATTGTAGAGTTTACTTAATAAGTGATAACTAAATACATACTAAGAGATATTAAAATGAATTAATAAGATGTGTCCTCACCCATGCTTGAGTGCTAGTATAGACTAAGATGGTGTTGAGAAGATGTTAGTTTCCTCGAGGGGTACCTGACATAGTTAGTGGCCTTGTCAGTTTGAGAGGTCATTGGCTCCGTGTATGGTCACTTAAGTGTCAGAATCCATATGGATTGCTAGGAAAAAACTTAAGGGTTAGATGTACATGATGACACCTTCCTTTACATAGTCTAGATTTCCTATGGTTGTCAGTTGCCTCTGGACTAGTGAGTCTTACCTTTTATGATGTATACTACATCTGGATTAGAGAGTTATCAGGATCCCTTGCTTAGTGGTTATTTCCTTGTTGGTTTTGGATATCCGAGTGGGGTCTATTGTTATCTCCTCAGCACGGTTAGGTGGACCTTTGTGGTTCCACACAGACGTGTGGTAGTGATTCTTTACCCATTGAGATTTGACGTCCTTGTACCAGGTGCTTGATGGTTCTTTGCAGATGAGCTCTTTATGTTTCTTCATCATTGATTATGTTATTTTATTATTGTAAATCTTGTAGTTGAGTATCGCATGTGATACCTAATCTGGATATTGTATATTAAGTAGATTAGAGTGATTACCACATACCCTGCAACATGTGCAGTGGATGTGAGTTTATGGTGGTTTCATGGTTATCCATTGGGATTGTAATTATGGATTTGTAAGTTGTATTTGTTATATCTATTCAAATGGAATATTTTGTTATATTGTTAGTTATGTTTTTCTTTAAGAAATTCAACGTCATGGAACACTTGAGTCGTGTAATCTATGTGAGTGTATGACATGTGTATAAATGACATTTTCTTCTGCATTAATGTATGTCTCTTTATGTAAATTTAAAAAAAAAAATTTATTCAACAAACATTGAATCATGTTTAGGTAAATCTCTCTCGGGTTCCCTGGTGGGGTGTTACATATGGTATTAAAGCCCTAGTTTCTACACTGGGAACTCTGAGAATTGTATGCTCTTTAGGTTGTGTCTAGATTGAACTTAAAACTAAAACATAGACATACAACACAATTTTTTCAAACTATTGCTTTATGGTTATATTCATTCTTTAGTTTATGATTCGAGCTATGTGGTGAGTTTTGTATCTATCTATGTTTGTTTCAGGTATCATTCTTGAAACAAGAGCCACTAGAGGCCATGGCGGAGGTGGGTCTGGTGCCCATGGCAGAGGTGGGTCTGGTGCCCGTGGGAGAGGTAGGAATCCTAGCCCCTCCATGAGTGTCAGGCAGGAGGTCATTCAACAGTAGGATAGAGGTGATCAGAGGAGAAAGGGTCAGGATGAGTCTGGGGGATTGGATACTGGACAGATGCTTCAGGCTATCCTGAATCGCCTTGGTCCTAAGAGAGCCAGAGTGGATCAGGATGTATCCCATCACTCCCATAATGAGGAGAGACAGAGGGAGAGATCTAGGAGCCCTCATAGGAGGACTATTATAGTGGACCCGGAGGTGGTTGCAACAAACCACATGAGGGACCTGACGAGAGGGAAGCCTATTACTTTCGATGGATAGGGATCTGGTTTGGAGGAAGAGACTTGGCTCATAGCCTTAGACAGATTCTTCACAATGCACCCCTTTAGTAGCAATACTAAAGAGAGATATGTCGTGATGTAGTTGGCACATTTTGTAGCTATTTGGTGGAAGATCAAGGAGGAGAAGCTAGGTCTTCATATGAACATTGTTACATGGGAACTCTTTCTTGAGAACTTTAGAGAGAGGTTCCTTTCTGATCAGTGGAGACAATAGAGGGCCGATGAGTTTCATAATTTGAGGCAGTTGACATTGACTGTAGAGTAGTATGAGCATCATTTTTACGAGCTCAAATAGTACACTAGATACAGCCAGGACTTCACACTGATGGTACAACAATTTGTGTGAGGGTTTAGTGCCCACATCGTGGGGGACGTAAAGCTCTTTGAGCCTAAAAACCTATGAGCTATGGTTATTAAAGCCACTCTTGTAGAGACGAACTTGGCATCAGGCCATGGGGGTCAATAGGGTGGCCAGACTAGTGGGGCATCTAGAGCAGGCTATAGAGGTCACCAGTCGTAAGGCACTAGAAACTTCAAGAAGCCATCCAATTATTACAGAGGTAACCAGAACAAGAGTTAGAACCAACATCAGTAGAAGAAGGATGCACCTCCTACCCAAAGTGGTAAGAGTATCAGTAGTGGACAACACTTTAGGTGTAATTAGTCCAACCGTCCAGTACAGAGTGCACAGCCTAGTGTGAGTAGAGGGAGTGTCCAGCAGTCGAGTGCGCCCTCCAATGGGATAGGCAATTTCAAAGGGACAAGGTGTTTCACTCGTGGTTAGTTTGGCCATATTGCAGTGAATTGTCCACAAAGGGCACCACAATACTCTACACAGAGGCCATCAGCCTCGAAGCCTACAGTAGGAGGGGGATCACAAAGAGTGTTTGTAACCTTGGATCAAAGATAGGCAGAGCATCAGGTTACAGTCATTGAGACCTCAGGTACTATTCAGGGTACCTCTATTTCTATATTATTTGATTCAAGAGTGACTAATTCTTTTATATCACCTTTCCTTGTTGAGCATTGTGGGTTAGTGGCTGCAAAGCAAGTGTTAGGTTGGCAAGTGGAACTATCCTCAAGGGCTAAGGTAGCTATAGATTCCTTGGTTCGTAATTGTGAACTGAACCTAGGGAAGTTCATTACCTCAGTTGACCTTCGTGTGATTCCTTTGGGATCATATGGGGTTGTCTTAGGAATGGATTGGTTGGGAGCTCATGGAGCTAATATCGATTGTAGACAGAAGACCATCTTTTCCAAGGATGATGATTGTAAGGAGTGTCATATTATGGGGATTCCTCAACCCATATCCCTTCGCATGATATTTGTTATGCAACTAAAGTGATGTATGCGAAAGGGTTGTCAAATGTTTGCAGTATCTATGTATGAGATAGATGGTATGGAGAGTGAAGTCAAGACACTGGATCATCCTATATTACAGGAGTTCATTGATGTATTCCCTAGTGAGATCCTAGGTATGTCACTGAAGCGTGACATAGACTTTTGCATAGAGCTTGTGCCAGGAGCAGAGCCTATATCTAGAGGTCCGTATCAGATGACCACTCACATGTTGAGTGAGTTGAAACTACAATTAGAGGAGTTGTTGGAAAAGGGGAGCATCCACCCTAGTGTTTCTCCTTGGGGATCACCTTTCCTCTTCGTCAAGAAGAAGGATGGATCGTTATGCTTGTGTATCGACTATAGATAGTTGAACAAGGTAACGATCAAAAATAGGTACCCATTGCCACACATAGATGACCTATTTGATCAGATCAAGGGAGCCAAGGTGTTCTTTAAAATTGATCTTAAATCAGGATACCACCAATTGCGGATTGAGGATGCAGATATCCACAAGAAAGCATTTTGTACACGTTATGGATATTCCCAACTTTGCATACCTAGGTGTTCTATGAGACTGAACATCATCAAAGAAAAACATTGTGGTGGCATGGGTGGTCACTTCATCATAGATAAGACTACAGACTAGATCAAGAGGAGTTTCATCTGGCCTAAGATGACTAATGATATCAAGAAATTTGTGCAAGCATGCACTATCTGTCAGCAAGATAATGGTGTATCCACTAATCAGGGATTATACCAGCCTTTTCCAATTCCTAATAGGCCTTGGGAGTCAATCTCCATGGATTTTGTAATGGGACTTCCTAGGAGAAAACATGGTTTTGATAGTGTCTTTGTGATTGTAGATAGATTCAGTAAGATGGTGCACTTTGTCCCTTACAAAAGCACATATGATGCCTCCCACATTGCTCAACTCTTCTTCAAAGAAGTTGTTAGGATCCATGGACTACCAAAGACAATAGTATTAGAAAGGGATGTTAAGTTCCAAGGACATTTTTGGCTAACACTCCACAAGAAATTGGGAACCAACTTAACTTATAGCTCTGCCTATCACCCATAAACTGATGGCCAAATAGAAGTGGTGAATAGGTCATTGGGGAACCTTCTCAGATGTCTAACTAAGTAGCATAATCAGAGTTTGGATATCACCCTCCCACAAGCAGAGTTTTTTTTTAATGATTCTCTAAATAGATCTACTGGTAAAACACCCTTCCATACAGTTTATGGGTTGCACCCAAGAGGCCCATTGGATCTGATTGATCTACCTTCAGACTATAAGATCATTTCTCAAGGAGAAGAACTAGTAGAACTCATTTCCCAAGTTCAAAATGAAGTGAAAACCAAATTACTACAGACAAATCAAAAGTACAAAGAGCAGGCAGATAAAAGAAGAAAAGAAGTTCATTTTCAGATTGGGGACAAGGTTTGGACATACCTCAAGAAAGAGAGGTTACCAAAAGGAAGATATTCCAAACTCCACATGAAGAGAGTTGGCCCATGCACCATTTTGCACAAAATGGGAGAAAATGCTTATGAAATAACCCTTCCCCCTACTTCATTTATTTCTCCAATTTTTAACATTGGTGATCTAACCTCTTATAAAGTTGATGTAGATTGTGATGATGCAGGTACTTCTAACAATGTGAATCCTTCAGATACTTCAGGTGTTGTGCCCAATCTACCTCCTCGCCAACTAGTGCAATTGGAGAAAATCTTGGAATCCAAAGTCCTCAGACAAACCAGATTGAAAATGTATATGCAGTACCTTACTAAATGAAAAGGCCTCCGCAATATTGATGCCACATGGATGACTGAAGACCAGATTAAACAACGTGGCACTTCGATTGACAACTTGACTCAAGTGGGAACTTGAGTTCTAAAAATCATGGGGAGTATGGTGCAGGAGCACCCACTACTACAACATGAATAACTCATCAAGTTGAGACTCCTAGGGGGTATTGAGGATGCCTAAGTCCTTAGGGTATCAATTCTAGTTCATTAACCCAATTGTAAGGCCTGGTTCCAAGTTTGGCATCCATAAGCCACTTGGTCAACCATTGGTCAAAGGGTCCCTAGAACCTAGGATTTTAGAATTTTATGTTCTTAGGATGTTTTTAGGATTTTAGGAACATTAGGCTCAAATTCTACAATAAGATTGCATCTTTTATGCAACTTTTCAAAATGTTGTCAAAAGTTGTCAAACAACTTTGAAAACATTTTGCATCTTTTAGTTTTGAAGTCTAAATGACTTCTCCAATAGCCATATAGTTTTAAATATGGTTGTAACCATTAGGGAAAGCTTTCATATCCCTTTTAGGCAGGTGGAAAGCACACATGATATAATTTTTCTTTTCAAATCAATAAAATAACTGATTTTCTTGCATATAGTCAACTTGCAGACTTGGGTACGGCCCTGTACAGAAAAATCAAGGTATGAAACCAATTAGAAAGTAAGGAGTGAAACACCTTTCTTTTTTATTTGGTTTTGGGTCTTGATGATCTCTGGATCATAAGTTAGAGCATTTTGTTTGTCCACTGGTCTGAAACCCTCCAAAACTAGGGTTTACTCACTAAATTTTGTTTTCCTCTCATGCCCACCATTGAAAAATTATGATCCTTGGTAGAATGAGAGGATTGCATGTTGTCTACATGATTTCTAGGTTTATTTGCAGGGAGATCGAGTTTGGAGCATGTTTTGAATAGAGAATGGTCGACATCTCTATGTGGCGACCAACAAATAGAATGTTGTAGAAGTGACTTCCATGGGATTGGGGTTGAGTCAGACCTTGCCATTAGGATTGAAGGATTTTGGGACCATCGCAAGTGCATTCCATGTCTTATTTTCATCTTCCCTTAAGTATTTGTGGTACTCCCTTTGTTAATGGAGACCTAATTGCCAATTAGGCATGTTTGGTTTTGTGATATCCAAGCCACTCCCCTTCCACTTCATATCCCTTGGCTTTAGGGATTGTTAGTACTCAATAGAGGGTACTCAAAAATTTGATTATTCCCCTAGGTTTATTAGGAATTATTGAAGTTAAGTCCAATAAACCCTCTGTGCAGGACTATAAGGAAATGAAGGCTTGATTGTGGATCTCACATCTCAAGGATACCCTAGACTTTCTTAATGGAAGTAACATGTTTTGTTAGGCTTAAGGAGACCCTTATAACCTTGGCTTAACCCCTACAACTCTGCTTGTCACTTAGGGTCTTATGAATCAATATTTGGATGTTGATTGCATAAGTAGGGATTGTTGAACTACATTGCACATCTTGAATCAAGTAGTGAATCATTGTCAAGATGTTGTAAAGAGTTGTGTGATTGTGTTGTGGAATTTTACAAAGGTTTAAGACCTAGGTGGAGAGGGTTGTGTGTTGTGAAGACCCCTTTGGGAGAGTGGGAAAGACATAGGTGTCCAACTTTCCTTATTAAACCCTAGATCTTGCATCATCCAACTTCCCTTTCGCTGAGTAAGATTTTATTTTGAAACTGCTTCTAGTATGCTTCCCCATAGCGCACTCCCTACACATAGTGTTATATGGTTTCACAATATTAGGTAGATCTCTTACTGCATTATTCATACTTGCCTTCACAATATTATCAAAGTTAACATGACAAAATATTCTATGCCATAACCAACTATCATCAACCTTCACAATAAAAATGACAAAATCTTCTATGCCATAACCAAGTATCATCAACCTTCACAATAAAATAAAAAGCCTTGGATGTATTTAATTCAAATACATTACCTCTGGATTTATTACCAGATGCGATCAAGTCTCCTAACTTATTTCTGATAGAACATTTTCTATTAATGAATTTTAATTGATAACCCTTGTCCACTAGCTGTCCAACACTCAACAAATTATACTTAAGTCTGTCAACAAGAAACATATTGTTAGTATTAGTTTTTCCATCCAGAGAAATAGATCCAACTCCAATGATAAGCTTAGGATTATTGTCACCAAATCTTATAGCACCACCATCATATCTTTTCAAAATAGCAAACTTATTTTTATCTCAAGTCATATGATGTGAACAACCACTATCTATAATCCATTCAGATTTCTTTTCAACATGAGATACTAAATTTCTTCCTTCATGTATATATAGGTTCATCATCCTTAATAGCAATAAATCCAATCTCATCATAGTCAATAGCTTCATCATCAGAAACACTTCACTAGCATAATAACATTCATTGTCCTTTGAATACTTAGATTTATAAAACTTAGGTTTATTCTTTGGAACCCTTGTAGGACATCAAGATGCAAAATGACCTATCTTGTTGCATCAAAAACATTTCAAAGGTAACTTTGCTTCAAATTTACCCTTACCTCTCTTTTCTCTTCTAGCGATCAGGGCCACAACTTCATCTAGCTTTCTTTCTTCTTCTTGTATTTGTTCCCATTCATCATCATATTCTCCAAGTTCTTCTCTCAAGTCACTATTGTTGGTGCTCGCAATTCCTAATAAGGTCTTTTTGTTTCTATGCACAGTCGCCTTGAATGGTGAGTCAAATTTAGGTAGAGAATTTCCCAGTTCTGCGGCCTCAAAGGTAGTTAGTCTCCCAATCAACATTTCTCTATTGAAGTTTGATGTCAAAGGTATAATCTCTTCTATAGCTTGTACTTTAGTTTTGTATACAGGTGTTAAGGATCTAAGAATCTTTGTAATCACTTCTTCCTCATTGTAAGTACCTCTAGAGTTCCTGATCCCAGTAACAAATTTAGTAAATCTCTGTGCATATGCTCTAATGTTCTCATCATCTCTCTTTTTCAATGTTTCCATCTTTTCCTTCTAGTTTTGTAACTTTGCCTTCTTTATAAACTCATCTCCTTCATATTATGCTTCCAATATTATCCAAATTTCATGTGCAGAATCTAAATCTTTTACCTATGTGAATTCGCCTTCAGAAAGTGCATTGATTAATGCTTCCCTTGCGACCATGTTACATAAAAATAACTTATTTTCATCTTCAGTAGCTTTATCCAGTTCATCCTCAACTTTCATATATTCCTTTCTTTTAGTAATCATCTAGTACTCGATTCCCAAACATAGAAAATGTGTTCTCATATTGCTCTTGCAATTGTCAATTTTTTTAGGATCAAGTTTCAGACTATCCTTCCTATAGTAAGCCATCTTCAGGATCACCTCAAGTTGTTAAGATTTTCTCTCTAAGGACCAGTAGCTCTGATACCAATTGTTAGGAATAACAGTCCACCAACACAACTGAGAGGGGGGTGAATCAGTTGTGAGATAGATTATTAAACATTAAACTTTATAAACCAAAACTTTAATCCAAATGATAACACAGTAAATGCCAACACAATAGCACAATCCCTTATTTTTGAGGAAACCCTGTTAAAGGTAAAACCCCAGTGGGAATTAACACCCACAAATAATGTACTGAGAGTTTAGTATCCCTGTTAAAAGATTTAGCCATGTTAGGAGCTTATTACAACATTACAGTACATAGTCCCTATTAAAGGACAGATCTTGTTAGGAGTCAAGAACAATAGTGGGCTCACTACCTAGGCACACTGCCTAAAGAGGGTTAATGCCACCCTCAAGGACTTACAGTCTGAAACACAAGTATATATAGAAAATGTACAATCCAGTGAACTGTCTAATAGCAACTGTCTTTTCTTGGTCAGTTCCAATTAAGTAAAATAATCATATCCTTTGCTCTACATCCAGTAGACAATCAATCTCATAGCTTCCACACTTCTTTGTCTCTATCAATCACCTTCTCTTCATACATACATCTTTTAAAAAGAAAAGATCTCTCATATATACCCTATTACAATATTTGATTAGGTCGACCAATTAAGTTTTCCCAATATACAAATAATTATTTAACCTCTTGCTAAGATACACACAGTACCTATAACAAGTATACATCGATTAAAATATATCAGATATAATCCAAGATCCGTAATCAACGCTCGCAATCTACAATATACACTACATCTATGAATTCGGCCCCATATAGGTCTCCTCCAAAATACATGCCACAACTTTCGTCATCAACAATCATACAACTTGCGACCCATAAAAAACATTCCTTAACATGTCTTTTGTCATCCCTTAATCTCTCATAACCTGAATCATCATCACCTGTAAGATATACTCAAAACATAGAGACTCGCTATGTCAATCATCACTATCACAGTCTAGTAACCAGTCTTCACCAAAACATTTGTAACTCATCCAATATGCAATATTAAGCCAAGAAACCTTAGAAACAATATCAACATACATCCTTCTACATATCCCCATCTTCTCTCATTTTGATTCATCCGTACAGTATCTGTACACTTTTTTCAGTCATCATACAACAGTAATAAGCAGTTTTTTCTTCCTCCACAGAAACATATGTTGACATCAGTGACAAAACATGAATGCCAACATCATTAGTAGTAGCCAATTCCAACATCATCCGAAAGCTTTTCTTTAGATCTAGATTCACTTTTTTTAAATGAACATTTAATGTTTTTACTGATAGCACATCCTTTGCATACAACATTATGCAAATGACTGAGTTTAGGCATCCCTTTAACCATGTTTTCAAGTGTAGGATGAGTACGGTACTGAAGATGGCCAAGTCTATGATACCATAAGTCACTAGACTCGGCTAAAGAACTAATAAGAGCTTGAAATGGATGAGTTGAAATCTTGTAGAGGCTTTCATATCTTCTACCAATTACTCTAGCGGATTTGATGTTAGATTTCTTAGGCCAAGATAAAACTCTACCTTCAAAAAATGCAATTTGATAACCTTTATCTTCTAAAGAAGAAACATAAATAAAATTCCTTTTAATTCCAAGAGAAAATAAGATATCAGATAAATGTAATGAAATACCAGAATCCAAGTTAAGAGTTGTGTTACCAAGACCTCTTACAGAGTATTGTTCATTATCACCAATGACCATGTGAAGGCTTGATTCTATTTCAATCATATCTGTAATTTGGTTCTTATAACCTATTATATGCCTAGAAGCACCACTATCAATAAACCAAGTATCACTATAAATAGGTACATTACTAGATAAAGAAGAAATGAAAATAAAATCTTCCTTGTTTTCCTTATCATCAACTTCATTGATGTGTGCTTCTTAATGATTTGGTTGAATCTTGCATTCTTTGGCATAGTGACCAAATTTGTCACATTTGAAACAAATAATGTGAGAAAGATCCTTAGGCTTCTTCCTTGAATCATTGTTTCCTTGAGATTTGAAATTTTTGTTCCTTTTGAAATTGTTCTTCTTCCAATTTTCACATTTTTAAAGGATTGAGCTGCAAGAACTTGGTTATCTAAAGAAGAAGAAAAAATTTTAAATCCTCTAGCATTTACACAAGATTCTTCTTGAATACAATCATCTCCAAGATTATTTATATTTGGAAGTGACTAAAAAAGGCATGAGAAATAATATACAGATTTAATAGTTATTCATAAGGCAATATAACCACTGAAGTGAATGAGCTTTGAGTACCCTAGGAATTGTTTTGATAAGGATATAGTTGTTATAGATAGAATTAATGCAAGTTGTGTTGAATGATGACATGTGTGACATGGGACCATGCTTCCATCATAGAAAGAGATTATGGGCAAAAAATACAAGAGGAAATGGATGTGCTAAGGTATCATTGAGGTGGCTTTCAATGAATGTCCATGGTGGCCTTGAAGAGGATCTAAAATATGTTGCATCTATAGTAATGTAGAACATGGAGCATGACACATTAATGACGATGGAGATTGAATGGGGGTGTTGGAAGAAAGGGAACCATATTTTGGATGTACATAGGTGAAAGAGGTATATACATGAATTTTAGGATGAAAAACTATGTGAAGAGGGACTAGTCATAGGGAATGTAGGAGGTGGCTAGAAATTTCTCTAGGGTCTAGATGGGGTAGTATATAGATGTGATCTTATGAGCATATGATATAGTCATGGATACATTTGCAGGGGAAGGACTGTGACTTAAGGGGGAGGTGGAATAAATAACAAAAGTGACTTAGCTAGGTCGTAAGGAAAATAAAAACTAGTGTTGGGTGAACCTAGAGGGGAGGGAGGGCTAAGGAAATGGGTGAGCTAGGTGTAGGAAACAAGTGGGTATGGATTGCAATAATGGAATGAGATGTTGGAAAATGGTGGGAAGGTAGGGTGGATGGATAAATGTGGTACACGTATCTGATGTAAATATTTAAGAAAAAATAAAGAGGCATGATAAATAACAAAAGTGACTTAACTAGGTCAAGTAGGGAAAAAAAGGTGTTGGGTGAAACTAGAGGCGAGGGAGGGCTAATGAAATGGGTGAGCTAGGTAGGAAACAAGTGGGTACAAATCAAAATAATGGAGTGGGATGTTGGAAGGTGACGGAAAGGTAGGGTGTATGGATAAAATTAGAACTCCCTAATTGTACATGAATACGTAGTGGATAGAGAATGAGGGGTAGGTCGATGAAACCTTTTCCTATTCACTTTCAACAACTTAGCCACACACACCATGTTTATGAGAACAATTATAACATTTCTCTCTCCATATTGAAACATGAAAATACATTAAAAAAATATTCAATGTATTTAGGCCAAAGTGGGTATGCAACTCTTTTCAAGGTTACATTCTCCAATTAGTCTATCATTTGTTACTACCCATTTCTCATTGTAAAAGTTCACGATGTAACAATGTGTAAATAACAATTATTCTTTGTGCAAACATGCTTATAATTGAGGAAATACCTTTATCATAGTAAATGTTTTGTTATACATGTTCATTCTACTTGACTATAACAAGCTTAGCTCTTAGGCATTTGTTGTTCACCATAAACAAAATATGACCGACATATGAGTAGATACAGTCAATATAAGGCATAAAATAGGTAAAACCAAGTACTCGAGAATCTTACACCTTATGTATGTTAAAGCCCAGATCAAATATATTTCCAACCTTATACATAAAATTGTCCTGTAACATCAACCTAAAGGAGTGGACGAACTCATAAGTTTACACATAATATAGAATATACAATTATGGACAAAGATCTACAGGTGAAATAGCTCAATTCACGAATTCTAAGGTGCACTACAAAATTTGTCCAATATTTGAGCATACCAAATCATAAGACAGACAATGAACACACAACAATCTCTTTAAATCCACAGGTAGACCTCTTGCTACCATTCAAACCCTTTGTTAAACCCTTCCTCATACAACTAATGACAATATATTTCTTCTTCTCTAAGTTCTTGGCTCTATCACAATGAAGAGCTGATTCACTTAGGTACTTCTGAGTTAGTCTAATAGTAGAAAACTTGTATCTTCAAAAAGAAATCATAAACACTGATGAGTTGGTTCACTTAGATACGTTTGAGTTAGTGTAACGGTAAAGAACTCATATCTTTAAAAAAAAATCACAAACTCAAAAACTCAAATATTAAGATATGTAAATCTTGTTTATAAATATAATTAAATAGGAGACAATTTTATATAACATGAGCCAGTCATGAACCCCAAAACAGATACAAACGTGTTGAAAAATCTATTACTATTACCACTTCTCTATTCATTCTCATGCACGTGGGATCATTAATACCCTCGTTGCTTCCATCTCGATGATTTAATCAAATAACAACACTTTTCACCCAGCATATCAGTGTCACTGTAACGCTGTCTAAAAAGATTTAAGAGAAGCAAACTATCAACATATTCGTCGCCTGAGAGATTCGAACTCTCGCGGGGAAACCCCATGTACTTAGCAGGCACACGCCTTAACCACTCGGCCAAAGCGACTTCATATTACAATGGTTTTTATTTGTGATACCTGTCACTACCTTAACTTCCAACATCATAACTTTCTAAATGTTATGTTCAATTTCAATGGAACTTTTGAAAGTTTTTTTTTTTTCATCTGATTTAAGAGTTTAAAGTTATTGTTTTAGTTTTTGGGTAGTGATATGGATATATGAGAATTTGTGATGTGCGCAAATTAAAAAAAATTTCAACATTTGATATTCAATTGGTTTGACTCAAAAACCTACACACTTGAATTCTGATAGCAATATCAGAATTTGCCTTGCTCGAGAAAATATCTCCTACTTATCGTCTGATATCCATTCAAAGACGTCCCACATCTGATATCCATTCAAAGACACTCAAAAAAATATATGCTACAATCATAAAAAAAAACGCACAACTGATCTAATGCATATTCATGTAATTAATACTTTTACTAGTACCTATACACCAATGTCCCAATAACTATAAACTATCTTTACAATTATTAATAGAATCATACATCTCTTCTAATAAAATATTCAGATTTTAACTACTAAATGTATATAAAAGCCCCTATTTAGTAAGCTTTTAATACAGAGCACTTGTATTCTACATTCTTCCTCTGTTTCTGCAGAAGTCTCTTGACATTTATCTCAAATGTCCACCCTTATTCACTGTTTAACACTTTTTAAAATCTTTCCTACAATCATTACTGTGCATAGAACTTCATCTCTTTGAGGTGATTATCAAACAATTCACATGCCTTTTATATGTCTCCCCATCTATATTTTAAACTCACCCTCTCGCTCTCCACCGTCATAGTCAGGGATAATATATCTGCAAAGTATTTATTTAAATGTTTTTTCTGTCATAGCCTTTAAGAGGTTTAGATACTGATGTCATAAAGCTAGTCAAACATGGGAAAAACATAATTCTGCAAAACCAAAACAAATCAGAATTTGAAGAAAACAACCCCAAAAGCAAAACAAATCAGAATTTGAAGAAAATAAACCCAAAATGCTTTTGGGTGTCAGTCTTTCCTGCATCAGATACATTGTATTGTCTGTGTAGTCATTAGACTGCACTTTTGATATATTTATTAATTAATTGAAAATGTGAAATGCATTCAATCTATTTTTAATTAATTATTAAATAAATTAAAATGTGCAGTTTAATGGTTCCTTATATGTTTTCCATATACATGAGCTCCTATCGAAACCTTTCCTTTACACAATCTTTGACCTTTTCATTATTTGGATATATGTTGGGCAAACAACTTCATTACATATAGAATGCTATGCAAATACATTATATATTTGTAATCACATCATAATGTGTAATGTTTATATATATTTTCTTGTTTAATATAAAGTAGAGTTTACAGAAAGAAACATCTTGAAACAAGAGACATGATGAGTGGATTACAAAATGTGTATGAGTCCCAACCATAGTGAAGAAAAGTCCTATATGAAGCAAAATGAAACCACCCGCCATCCCCCAAGCTAGCATGAACCATTTCGCATACACTAAATACACTCAAAAATAATCAGCCCTTGTAAATATAAAATATGATACTATCCAGATGTAGAGCTCAAATCACCATGAGCAGGAAACATATCAGAGAACCAGTTGCTAGCACTAGTATGAGGTTGTAAGGACTGCATTCTCGAAAACATAAGCCATGTAAGAAATATACAAAAGACATTGAAGTCGGTCAACTTATAAGTTGAATGTTGAATCTACAAATCGACAAGTCAAAATAAGTTCTATTAAATTATTGAAAAAGTACAAGGTTTGACCAAAACTGTCGAACAGATTAAATGAACACATGAGTCCATAATCAAGAAAAGTGCTGACTAAACTTTCGAATGTACCAACAATGTACACATGAAACATTACATCAAAATTAATAAAATTTTTGACAAACCAGTGGAAAATAATAACCGACAAAACTGTCAAGAATTTCGACCAACATGTCGAATACAATGGTGTACATCATATGAAAGGATTACATCAATATTGAATTTGAATACTTTCGACGCTAAGTATAGTACAAGAGCCTACAGCTAGGCTAACAAATGTAAAAACATATTTATTATTGACCACGAGGTCGAATTCATACCTGATCATAAGGAACCAAAAGGAAAGACCTTCCTGGTAGGAACTCCGGACACCTACTTCACACAAAAGCATCAGGGTGAGAATATTGTAGTAGTGTGTTTCCACCCTACCATGAAGCAATTACGCTTCTCCAGAATCTTTCCTAACATGAAAGATACCCAGCCCAACTGGAGGAAGCCTAACAATGTAAGTATGATAGGATTAATGGAATTCGTTCTATGCTAATACAATCTGAAATCATTTCAAGACCTTATTTCCATCTCAATCGTATAATAAATTGAGGAAAAACATTTCTTGTAAAATTATCTCAAAAACAAAGAAGAAAGAACCACACCATAATGCATTCATGTATGGATTCTTAAAGAGGACACATCATACTAGAAATTATGAAAGGTTATCTTAATCATCTCATTTAATAAATTTGATCAAGTCTCACCCATGCTCATATAATGCTATTAAGCCAACACACAAATAAATGACACTTTGTCCTTGCCATTATCCACAGGGTAAAATAAAAACACTCAAGCACACACACAAGTACAATGTTTTATGCAAACCTTCACATATACAATGATTCTAAGTGATTATCCATATCTTAATTCATGAAGTATTAAGAACAAATCTTTCAAAAGGTGCTAATGACATCCCACGCCCTATTCATTACATCTAGCCTTATATCTGGGAAGTTCATTAAGGAAATTACATAATTGAAAGTTAAACAAAATTTTATAAGCATAAGGAAACTCATAAGTTGTCTACATGAAAGCAACCATTACAGCTCATGTCACTCTTATTACCAAGATCTCAAGGATATTTAAATACAAGTGTAAAAATACACACATTCCTTACTATCAATTACATACTCTTCGAATAAATCTTGATGCAATCCTAGCGATCTTGTTATTAGCATCGGGAACAAAATTCCTCCTCACAATATAAAAGGTAGTTGTCACTGCATGTGCAGAATGCAAAATTTATTAGTCCAGCCTAAGACTAATGTTTTCAAGTGATTTATAGCTATTAGTTTGCCTTAAAAATTGTGTCTTTGCAAAATATTAAACATGATTTCCAATGTTTAAAGTGCCTTGCTTTTTATTTTGAATTTCTTGAAAAATAT
>MU228338.1:1882226-1908654 GCA_018584345.1 Thuja plicata
CTCACCCCTCCCCCTTAAGACTCTCTCTCTCCCTCCCCTTTAATTAAGACTCTCTCTTCCCACTCCTTAAGACTCTCTCTCCCTAGCCCTCAAGACTCTCTCACCCCTCCCCCTTAAGAGTCTCTCACTCCCTCCCATTTAATTAAGACTCTCTCTCCCAACCCCTAAAGACACCTAGGGCCCATTAAGACACCTAGGACCTCTTATTAGACCTTTTATGATAGAGGATTCCTTAACAACCCTTATTGTGACATAAGATTCCTTAAGAGCTCTTAGTACAACCTATTATGACATAATAGGTCCTATTATGACATAATATGATCTATTATGACATAATAGGTCCTATTATGACATATGACCCCTTAAGATGACCTATTACAATAGATGACCCCTTATTAAGACATTTTGTGACATAAGGTTCCTTGAGATTCCACAAGAACCCTTAGTATGACCTATTATGACATAATAGGTCTTATTATGATATAATAGGACTTGTTATGACATAATAGGTCCTAGTATGACATATGACCCCTTAAGATGACCTTTTACAACATATGACCCCTTAAGACACCATATTACAACATATGACCCCTGAAGATTCCACAAGATTCCTTACTCCAACCTTTTCTTATGTTTAGATCTTTTTTAATGATGTTTAAATTTTTTTTATGATATGTTTAAATAAATTATGTGTAGTTAGATCTTATTTTAAAATTTTTACTTTATTACACATGTTTCTCTCTCTTTCTCTCATATCCATCACCTAGTATTGTATAAGTATAATTTTAGATCTAGATATTAGTTTCCATTTTACATGCACTTGTAATGTACTTTTAATTAATTGTTAACACTTAACACATGTTACCCCTAGAGGGCCACACATGATAGAGATGCACCAAGGGGGAATGATGCAGATGAGGGTTAGACACCTAGTGTTGGTGCACACCCTATTCCACCTCATACTTCAAAAATTATGAGCATTTTTCAGACTACTTAGATAGAGATGGACCGAAATTGAGACTCCGTCAGTAGATCTAAGGATGGGTTATACAAAGAATTTTTCATACTATATTGAGGAGTCTGGAGGACTTGAATGCAAGATTGAGATCTCATTCCTCTTTTAAACCATAGGTTATTGACATTATTTTTTGAGAGTTGAGGTCGCGGGTGACATATCCTTAGAGACGGTCCAAAGTTGTGTCCCTAAGGATATCATCAAATAAGATGTCTTCCTATATTATGATGGGAAGGCCAAGGTAAGGACCTATCAGGTTACATGATGTGTGATTCCTCAGATAGCGTGCATGATATACCCTTGATTTCAAGTAGCACATGGTTGCTATCCTGATAATGACCATTTTCCTTTTTATTTTTCCCAGTAGTTATACATTGAGTTCTATTTGGGAATCAACATTAACAATTTAGATCTTTTAGGATATTTTGGTCAAGGGCATGGAAGAGTTGCAGATCATGATCAGTATCATAGATTTGATCGATTCGTACCTTCTCATAGATAGGTTGTTGGGAAGAGGACTCAAGTAGTTGCATCGACCATGGCTGCTACTATAAATAGAGTGATCATTGCTTCCTAGAGGGAAGTAGTTGAAAAAATAGGGCAGATTACTTCTATAGCCACCACCCTTACTTTTTACACGGTCAACAGATACATTTTGACTAGATCGAGCTAACCGAGATCATCTTTTGAACCTTCATCTAGTACTATTGTAGGCTCAAGTGATGATGCATATAGAGTTGTAGGTCTTCCTCCACCAAGTGAGATACGAGTGCTTTCTAGACATTAGAGTCATTTTGATTTGACGCTTTACTTTTTGGATGATCTCTTCTAGTCATATTCCTATATTGCAGAATTGCAGAGGATCTTGATACATTCTATAAGTGATGTTATCAGAGTTGCACGGGGTTCTGTAGTTCCACCGACCTAGGACATCTCATCTAGTTGTGAACATCATAGTTCATAGCACTCTACACAACACTCTACACCATCAGATCACTCTACAGCTATAGAGCCAAACATACGAGTTGGAGATGTAGGCATCACAACTGAGGATCTAGAGTCATTTGAGAAGAAGTTGCGAGGGTTGAGTTAGGTCAACATTGGCACTGATACGGGATCCTATATGGATATGTTATTTCATCCTGGAGGTTCTGACTCTAGACCACTCTCCTCTTAGCTACACACACCCCTACACTCCTCATTAATAGAGAGGTTCAGGGCCAGAGATAGTATGGGTGATGCACCTTCTATTGAGCATATGGTGGTGCAAGGCACTGATGATCCTCCTACTCCTAAGACCCAGGTTTATAATTTGTTTCCAGAGCATGTTACCTCTAGTGTGGTCTTAGAGCATGTTCGTAGGAAGGATTTAGTGGATGCGACACCTACTATTGGTCAGGTAAGTTTTAAATATACAAGTTTAAATATGTATGTGTACACTTGTGCATTTATATATTTTAAGTACTTTACATAATATATAATATACATGTATATAACCAATTGTTGTACCAAATTCGTAGGGGTTAGTTATTTCTTCATAGCTAGAGGATGTTCATGACACTCAGTCATAGGGTTTCTCTATTTGTATGCATCTAGATGACTCCCTAGTTTATGACATGTTGCATATCTTTGATTTGAGACTCTTTATACATTTCATTTTTATATGTTTGATATTTTTAGTTTATGCTCTCCACACCTAGACATAGATGATTTATGTGTTATATTTATGGTTGACATCTAGATGATTTATGATTTGACATTATATAGATTTATGATTTATAAATAAATTTATGTTTGATGTATAGATGTGTAGATGTTTTTTGTGTTTATATTTGATTCTAGATGAATACACATATAGATGATTTTATTTTATTAGATGTTTTTATTAGATTACATATTTGATTATATTCAATTATACATGTAGATATCAATTTGATTCAGATCTATGCTTCCATTCAGATGATTTGATTATATGATTATATGTATAGATGATGTGAATACATAGACATATTTAATCTTAACATTTATAGTTTAATGTATAATCAAGTAATGTTTATAGTTCACGTATAATCAAATAACATGTACATAATCAAGTAACATGTATATAATCAATTAACATTTATAGTTCATGTATAATCAACATGTACATAATCAAGTAACATATATAATTAATTAACATGTGTTAGAATTAAAAGAATTCAATCACCAAGATCCACTGTATGCAAAATACCTGTCACAAAAGCAAAGAATGGAGACACAACTCATAATGATCTAAAAGATTAAATATTCATTCAAAGAGAGATTAGAGGAAATTACAAAAGAGTTAATAATTACAAAGAGATCAATCCTTATAAAGGAGAACAAACACCAGAAGGTGTAGAAACCCAGGTTACATGATAATAATTAATTATATAATTAATGATTATAAGCCTAAAGTTTAGCTTAAGTGAACTAGAGATAAAAAGTGACTTAATAATTAAATCAATAATGATTTAATTAATAAGTGAAAATACTTTTTTACTCTAACACACCCCCTTAAGATAAACTTAGGGAGAAGCTAAAAACCTAGAAACAACTACCAAAAGCAGGAAAATGGGTCCTGGCAACAAGGCCTGATCAAGTACCCAAGTACAAAAAATCTTTGTAAAAAGGAGAAATAGAGAAAATCCCATGCGAAAAAATCTACTCCAAAAAGAGATGAAGCCTAGTGAAGGACTCAAGAAGTCTCCAAACTAGAGAATGTCCCATAAAATAGGAATAAAAATCAGGTAGAGAAGACTATAATTTGCATGAGTTCCCTAAAATGACACTACTCGAATCATGATGGAAAACAAGGAAAATATCAGAACTCAAAGATACAGATGGAAAAACCACCAAAGTCTGAAGAGATGATCAAAAGAAGAACATGTAGAACACCACTAAAGCATGAAGTTGCAAACACTATCAAAGAATAATTGTTGGCACCTCCACTGAAATAGAATCTGATCAATTAGAGAAGACTATAATCTGTATGAGTGCCCTCAAATGAAACTACTTGAATTAGGATGGAAAATAAAGGAAAACATCATAACTCAAAGATACAGATGGAATAAAAACACCAAAGTCTGAAGCCTCCAAAATAGGAATGAAAGAAGAGTGTCCATATGGAAAATGATCCATCTCACCAAAATGCATAGGTACCCAGCCACTTCATCTGCCTAGTATATAGGAAAAAATATTGAATACATAGAATCACTTCATCAAACCAAGGAAGCATATAGAACCCATAGGAAATACCCCCATAATGTTGATCAGGGAGAGGCATGACAGATACACTGAGTCAGACTACCAAGAATAACTGCATGTTAAAGAACATACAAGCATAAATAAAGGATGATGTTTAGGATGATCAATTGCATAACACACATGAGGCTAATGTCATGGAAGTAACACTCAATTGACAAAGGTACAAAAAACCCCCCATGTCATTTTATAATATAGTACGATTACAATTAGGCACAAACTGTGTGGGATCCCAAGAATGCATAATGACATTTTATCTCAGTGCGTTTGCAAAAGATAAATGCTACAGAAATAGATGTCTACAATGCTTAGGAATGAGAGAAAGTTGTAAGAACATATGTAATAGCTAAAAAAGAGTCATCCCATGCAAGGAAAATGATCCTAGGACCTGAAACATCCAAGATATCCACCAAATTGCAAAAAAGAAAAAACCTGAATAAAATGTACCTAGAAGAGATTTTGGCGATGAGACCCATACAAGAAGAAGGAGAACATAACCAGATTTCCAACAAGATGTGTGTTGGAAATGAGATGAGTAACTGAGAGGGGAGGGGTGAATCAGTTACCACTAAAACAAATCCAAGTCCCTTAGATGTCTTAAACAAATCAGCCATTGTTGCTCAGTCAACATAGATATTTCTCTGTCACTCGGTTAACATAGCAAATCTTAAGATACTAACTGTGATTATCTTTAGTAATTAATTAAAGTAACATAAACCATTAGGAAAATGAAATGTACACACCAATATTTAACGTGGAAACCCAATATGGGGAAAACCACCAATTGCAACTAGTTACTAATTTTCACTCTTCTAAAGTGAGCCTCGTTAGGAGTCAACCCTATTAAAGGTTACAATAACACACTGTTAGGTGTGACCCTGTTAGAGTATTTAATCACCCTATAAGGAGTGGCCTTGTTAGAGTTATTCAAACAATTCAAAATAGAAATGTCACCTTGTGAGAGGATTTACAAAAGACTGTTAAGTCTACTCTGTTAAGAGATTTGAATCACTGCTACAATTGTTAGAAAGTAACAATGGATTGACCTGATTGTACATGCAACTGTCTTTGCTAATTCAGATCTTTCTTTATTTGTAAACTGGATCCTCACCATTCAAATGTTGTATTGCATCTCTATCTGGATGATCTAACTTCAATCAGAATCCCACCTGATTTTGCCTCTCCTCTTCATATCATGTTCATCCACTAATTCAATTACTTCACACACTTAGAAAACCAAACTTGACCTTATATAAATATATAATAGACCTTGTCAAGTCAGCCTCTATAACCTTCCAACTAAATAATAAAACTCAAATCTGTCAACCTCATATGCCCAATTAAACATAAAGTGTAATCATCTGTTAGTTGGTTGACACTAACTGTTTAACTCGGTCAACACTGAAATTCTCCAACACTTGACCAACACTGTAATGCCTGAGTGAAATCTGTAAGAACTAAATTTCTTCAATGTTCAACTGAGCTTAGAAAACACTAAGATCACTTGCCATACACTAACCATTGTGTGTGTGAAATTATGTCAGATACCTGCAACTGCAAACACACACTTCAATAGATCATTAGATGGTTAGCGGGTTAGAAAACCAAAAATCAGAAAACAATAAGAAAATATATTAACCTAAACTGATCTATTTCCTTCTAGTAGGTAGGGGTATGAGCTTTCTCTCAGGTCATCGCAAGCTTAGTGACTACACACTATTCTAAACGGAGGATTTAATCTAGATGATTGATCTAAATGATTGATTAACTACATGCAAAATGCAAATGCGGATTGTTGTTAATCCAAAGCTAATTAGATTTAGTTTTAAAGCACCAAATTAAAATATGAGAGATTCAGTTTTAAGCCCAAAACAAAGTGTGCTCTAAGTTATATTGATTTGCATGCTTAAGCAAAAGTGAAATGAGCTAATTGAAATTGAATCTAAGATGCAAGAAAGATAGAATGAAAAATACAGTATAATAACAATAATAAAAGTTAGGATCCTTTGTGAAGGAAAAGAGTTTATTTTTTATAGAAATCTCTCTCAAATCAATGGTCGAGATCGAAAGAAAAGAGTGGCTTACATCTGATTGAAGAAGCACAATCCATGTACAAGCGATGTTATTGGTCGAAAGAGTCAGTTGAATGAACTGACTGATCAGTCTTTCTGGAAACTTTCATATTCAGTTCTTAGTTAACTAAAATGTTTCCAAGATGATAAACAGTGGAGAATCAGTTAACTGAGTGGAACTGGATTATTTCCAAAATGATAAATCAGTTAACTGGATTTGATGATGTCATATGCATTTTTAATAATTTAAATGATTTTGAATGCATATTTGTTTTTATTTATTAATTTAATTCCCTTTTGATTTAATTGACAATTTTGTAATTTTATTTAGTTAATATATCATAATATTAATTAAATAATTAACAGAAGGTTTATTTGCCAATGTATTATGATTTCAGGGATTAATTAATTAATCAAGTAAGATGATTGATTAGGATCTAGGGTTTAGGTCAGATCAGTTCAAATTTGATAATTGCATGTTTGATTTACAATAGGTTTGTTTACACTGAAGAACCTGACACTCTACCCAAGAAAAAAATGTATCACTCCCGAGCAATAGAACATTGCACCCGAGCATCAGGCTACAATTACCAAAAATTAGAAAATGCTCAAGATGATGTTCCTAGCGATGAAGATCAGAATGAAGGTCAAGATGATGATTAGAATGATGGACAAAGAGCTAAACTAAAAATTTCCAAGTATGTCAGAAGACATCACCCACATAACCAGATCATAGGAGACAAGAAGGCTAGAATGAGAACAAGAAGTAAGTCACTAAACACTAGATGTTTAATTTGTGATTTTGAGCCTAAATCTGTTAATACTGCTCTTGAAAATGAGAAATGGGTCAATAATATGAATGAAGAGATAAAACATATTGATAAGAACAAGAAATGGACACTAGTGTCGAGACCTGATGAAAATAATGTCATTGGTACCAAATGGATAGTTAGAAACAAGTTGAATGAGAATGGAGAAGTCACAAGAAACAAAGCAAGGTTAGTATGCAAGGGGTATGCACAAGAAGAAGATATTAATTATGGAGAAACCTTTGCACCCATTGCTAGACTAGAAGGAGTTATAATTCTTCTTGCTTATGCTGCATTCAAAGGATTTAAGGTATACCAGATGGATGTCAAATCTGCATTCCTAAATGGAATACTGGAAAAAGAGGTATACATTGAACAACCAAAAGGGTTTGTTGATCCAGACAAGAGAAACATGGTATGTAGACTATATAAAGCCTTGTATGGATTGAAACAAGCACCTAGATCTTGGTATGAAAGACTTCACTCCTATATAATAAACATTGGATTTGTAAGAAGAAGTGAAAATAACAATCTGTACTTAAAATAAGATACTGATTATAATATTTTGATTGCTGAAATATTTGTTGATGACATCATATTTGGGTGTAATGTTATGTTATGTAAATCATTTTCTAATGAAATGAGAAAAGAGTTTGAAATGTCTATGTTTGGGGAGATCAAATTCTTTCTTGTTCTACAGATTCTTCAACAAGACGCAAACATATATATCACCCAGTCCAAATACATCAAGGAAGTGCTGAAGATATTCAAAATGGAAGATTCCAAGCCAGTTGGAACACCTATGGCAACCGGATGTAAGATGACAAAGGAAGATAAGTAAAATGAGGTAAATCATACCCCATATAGATCAATGATTGGGAAACTAATGTATGTTGTTCATACCAGACCAGATATAGCACATGCAGTTGGAATAGTTGCAAGATTCTCTGCTAATACCAAAGAATCACATATGACTAATGTCAAGAGAATTCTAAGATATCCAAAGAACACTGAGGACTATCACTTATGGTATAAAAGAGAAGGGAAATTTGAGCTTCAATTCGATACAGATGTTGATTGGGATGGAAACTTAGATGACCGAAAGAGAACAACTGGAGGAGCATTTTTCATGGGTGCCAGACTTGTCACATGGATCAACAAGAAGAAAGGATGCAGCTCACAGTCTACTGTAGAAGTAGAAGATGTGCCTGTTGCTTCAAACTACTCAAATATTGCATGGATCAAACAATTACTAGAAGGTATGAATATGAAGATTCTTGAACCAATGATTATCTATTATGATAATACCAGTGCAATAAACATTTCTAAGAATCTAGTCATGCATGCTAAAACTAAGCATATAGAAATCAAGTATCATTACTTAAGAGAACAAGTGCAAGAAAAAGAGGTGCTACTAGAATATGTTCAATCAAAGGAACAATTAGCTGATATATTCACAAAGCCATTATCGAAGGATACATTTGAGTACCTGAGATAGAGACTAAGGGTCCAACCCTTGTCTATTGGTCAGTAAGCTGACTAGAAGGCTACATCAGCCTAAACAAAATCAGAAGATCATTTATGTTGATGCAAGAATAGACACTAACTGCAAAGATACATCTGTACAAGAAAGGTACATATCAACACTGAACACTAGAGTCATTGTATTACTAATGGATAGAGAAATTCAAGGAGTATATTATAAAAAGGTGAAAGGATATAAATTTTTCATAATCAAAGTTTACTTTGGCATTGTTGTCAAAGGGAGAGAGAGATTCGAAGGGAGAGAAGTTCCTAAGAATTCAAAGAGAGAGATTATCATTATCTAAAGTGAGAGAATATCCAGAATATCCAAAGGGAGAGATTACATGTGAAATATCCATCAAAGGGAGAGAAGTAACGTGAGGGAGAGAGTACATACTAAAGGAGAGATTATTGTCAAAAGAAAAAGAGATGATCAAGGAGAGGAACGGTCAAGGGAGAGAACATATCAGAAATAGAATCAGAAGTGGTTACATCTATCCAGTAAAGGGATTGAAGATTGAAGAAAGAACTCTGCAAGAAACAAATCTAAGCTATATGAGCTTACTGAGAGCCAGACATTTGTATAAGTTATAGAACAATAAATTTGGTAGTTTGATGAACTACAACTTGATATATTTCATATTGTAATATAGAGTGACAATGTAGTATGTTGCCATCAATGCCAAAGGGATAGATTGATGAACCATAACTGATTGAATATTTGAAGATGTTGAGTTGATCACCAAAATGTAGAAAGATAATGCAAGACATTAAATCAATTAATAGATTGTATTATAATTGATGTCAACTTTATATTATCTGATTGGTTATATACAAAGTGTCAAAGACTTTAGAGAATTAGCGAGATAAAGATTATACTTTCAGTAATGAATAAAAGATTAGTATTCACTAATTGAATTCAAACACTGAAGGGTAGTGCACCCCAACACATAGAGAAACCAAAGAGTAAAGTCACAGTGATTCCTGAGCAAGAAACCTGAAAAGCATTATCGACAAGAAGAATAACAAGCATTACCGATGAGCAGAATCACAAGCATTACCAACGAGAAGAAATTCATAATAATGCCCGACGGATAGAAAACCCCAACAGACAAACAACCCCAAAAGAGATGCCTGAGGAGAACTGAAGTGTTGACCAAAGCTAACAAAGAGTTAAAACACCAAAAAGAACTAAAGTTCAGAAATGACATAACACTTAGCTGGAAAGAGCTAAACTTAGAGTTAACTATTAGTAATAACTGAGAGGGGGGGTGAATCAATGGCGTCAAAAATTTATCCAATTTAAACTTTAATCCACCAATCAATACTTCTCAAATTATTAAGTCCCAACAAGATGTATGCCTTTACTTGAAATAAATAACTGTCTGTCAGTTTACCTTGTCTTTCCTTATTCTCCTTGATAATCGATAAGTAGTAAACTGTATTTACCGATACTCAGTAAATATGCAGAGTATACCAATCAATCCATAAATGCATATGTAGAATGTAAAACAATAAAGTAATAAACCATACACATATAACACAAGGATTTTAACGTGGAAACCCTGTTAAGGGAAAAAACCACTAGGACTGGTACCCCAAATTTTCACTCTTCTGAAGTGAGCCCTGTTAGGAGCCAACCCTGTTAAAGGTTACAAACACACTGTTAAGTGTGACCTTGTTAGAGGATTTCAATACATAGGTTGTCACTTAGTATCTGGCATCTATGTTACCATCCTTGAATCAGTCTCATGACTGTCAATGGGCTTTATGCTAATCTTACTACCATCCTTGAATCAGCCTCCTTCTTAGACTGTCAATAGGAATTAGGTAAGACCGATGCTACTATCATGAGTCAACCTTCTGGTAATCTCTTAGGATATACCTCAATTACAAAAGACTGTTAAGTCCTGCTTTGTTAAGAGACTTAATGCTTCAATGGTTAAACTAAAACAAAATGACCTGTTTCTAATGCAACTTTGAAGTGCAGATATTCTGATCTATTTATGCATAATACCTTTCTAATCAATGTATCAATTCAACTCCTTTTTACTTAGCCTTTTATGCTCTATGATGCTGTTCTTTTCTGTTCGCCGGTGTCTGCAGAATTCCTTAGCTCTCCCTTAGCTTGATTGATCAGGACTGTATGAAGTTTAACCTTCACCATTTTCTCTTCAACATATTCTGTCAGGTCACTCCCCCATGTATCTGATTGCTTGTGGAAATGAATTATGCTTGTCTCTTATATAGACATGATATTCCTTAATTCTAGGTTCTTGATTCTTGATTCTTGGCGTGAAAAAATAATTCAGCCAAATTGATTTACAGCTTTAACTCCCGATTTATCTCGTAGTTATCTTCTTGCCAGCTGTACAAATGAATTACTTAATGGTGGTTGAATAAAGAAAATAAAACAACCAGTTAAGTCTATCCTTTAGCTCTGACTTCTAGATATTTTGTCATTTTTTGATCTCTCTATTCTGTCGGCCAATTCTGCAGTTTGTCGCTGGTGACAACTGCCAGTTATGTCGGTGCAGCTTCAGTTAGCTTCAGGATCTCTGTCCATCGGGCATCATTGGATCTTGCTCATCGGAAAACACTATTTTTAGCTTGTTTGGCATCCTATGATTCTGCTTCGTCGGGAAACATTGTCTTCTGCTCGTTGGGCATCACTGTGACTTTTTCTCTATCTTTACCGATGGTGTGCACTCCGCTGGTGTAGTCTGTCACTTGGTGAATACTTGACTTTTATGCATTTTTGAAAGCATAACCATTGTTCCCTTGATTCTCTAAAGTCTTTGGCATGACCATACAGATGATATCAAGTTGACATCAATGACAATACAAACCATTAACTGATTTAATGTCTTGCATCATCTTCAACTTAATATAGTCAAACATTTAATCAGTTACATGTCATCATTAACTGGTTATTAACATTGTTTTCATCAACAAGATAAAACCATATATAAGAGAAATATTTAAATTTTTTTTGTTCCAGTTGTCTAAGATAAATCTATGAGATAAAACTAAAGTAAAGCTTTAAAGAAAGATTGGCTAGAACTATGAATCACGCCAAGAAAAAGAAAGTCAAGAATATAGAAATGGTGAATCATGTCTATAAAGAGAAAAGATAATTAATTATGAATTAGGGTTGAATAGAGAAGAAGGATGTTGGAGAGAAACTAATGAAGAACAACTTCATATAGTCCTGATCAATCAAGCTGAGGAAAGAGCTAAAAAATTTCGCGAACACCGAGCAACAGAGAAGCACAACATCACCGAGAAGAAAGAAGTGGAGCAAAGGTATTGAAAAGATACACTGATCAGAAAGGTATTATGAGCTTACAATAGATATTAAAATATGCAAAGTCTATAGTTATATATGTGAACAGATCATTTACTATTTTATTTTAACCATTGGATCAGAAAGTCTCTTAACCGACCAAGACTTAACAATCCTTTCTATATTGAGATACATCACAAGGAGTATCAAAAATTTTGATCATGAAGATAGCATGAGATGCTAGATACCATTTGACAAACTACTCTGGGTTTGGTCATAGAAGGTAGCATAGGGATTCCAGATATCAAGTGACAAAATATTCTATTTAAATCCTCTAACAAGGTCACACCTAACATTGTGTTTGTAACCTTTAACATGGTTGGCTCTTCACCGAGCTCACTTTAGAAGAGTGAAAATTTTGGGTTATCGGTCCCAAGTGGTTTTTCCCTTAAAAAGGTTTCCACATTAAAAATCTACATGTCAATGTGTTTATGAGTCATTACTTTAGTGTTTTGTATTACACATAACTAAATCTGGATTGATCAGTATACACTAAGGAATTTATTATATTTTGGTAACTGAAAGACTTGTAAATAGTAAGAATCAGGTTTAACAATGAACTCCAGTTATTTGTTAAATTATTTGAAGACATTCATCTTGTAGGATTGAAGATAACTAGAGGCTTAATATTGTGGTACTAAGTTTTTGGGTTAAGTAATTAGAATATTTTTGAGGCCACTGATTCACCCCCCTCTCAGTTATTCTAACATATCCATGGATGAAACATTTGCTTCTTATTCTTCATTGTGTTCCTCCCTAGGTAGAAAGGAAGGTCTTGTTGGCCTAGGGTTGGAGACCCTTGAGGAGATATGATTATTAGTTTTAGAGTGTTTGGAGTTATTATCCCTTCCATGAGAATCATTTCTACTAATATTTCTAATTAGGAGTTGGTTGTTTCTTTCATTCCTCTCGTTCTATTCCATTCCTCTTGTTCTGTTCCATGAGAGCTTGAGTGGTTTAAGTAGTTTTTTCCATCAAGGCCCTCAACTCATTTCTCATTTGTTTTCTCATGATAGATGTAATCCTCGTTTCTTTTCCAAAGCTATCTGATCCCTTTGGCTAGTTTGGATCATCTATCTTTCAGAGGGTGGCAAGAAACATCCTCTAATACTAATTGTGATGTCCCTTTATTGATTTGCACTAGAATTTTCCCTAAAATCACAATTTCAACAAATTGGGATTAGGGTTACATGTTACCTAATAAATCTTTCCTTAATAATATGATCCTGGATTTGGATCCTGCAACCACAACATGAGAGAAACACATGCGATATAAATGTATATTTACAACTAATCATTAGGGTTAGTCAAACCAAATTATATACTTACGTTACAAACATATTTGCGAAAGAGACATGATGGATCCACCCAAATTCATTTCTAAACCAAGCCTAAGAGTGTATGTCTAACACAACCCTCTTTCTTGGAGGCTTGTATTTCTTTCCCCGATCATGTCTCATCTCCCTATAGATAGTTCCCATCTTCTAGAGTTGGGTCGAGGTGGTAAGGGGTTACTTGACTTTGTAAGCACCCTCTTTGTCCTAGGCTGCAATAGTCCTACTAGGATGGCCTTCTTACGAGCCCCTCGCCACCCTTATATTACACCTTAGGCTCTCTTCAAGGTGGGTTTCAGACTATCAAACACTTCACATAACTGTCATCATAGGCAGTTTAGTCATCTGCAGTTATATGTGATAATAAACACACACACACACACACACACACACATATATATATGTATATATATATATGTATATATATATGTATATATATATATATATGTATATATATATATGTATATATATATGTATATATATATGTTTATCTAATGGTCATGAGAATTCATGTTAGTCATTTCTGAAGAAGTGGAAGCCCACATAAAATGCCTTTTTGAATTATTGAAATGGTCACGAAGAGTGGAGAAGGTTAAATATTAGTTATATAACCTATGATTGAGATAGAAAACTATTTTCAATATTTATTGCATTTCGATGATGAGTATAATTGGTGTAGGAGAACCTATGGGTCAATGAAGATCTGTTATGAAAGGATGGAATAAGGTCCAAAAGACCATTTCTAGTTGTTTCAAATCAATTTCAATCATTTTGTAAGGCTATGAAAGCCATTTAATTCATAGTGACCCTTGAGATCCTGAATTGGTCAACCTTGGTCAAAGTTTGAAAAAATGTCCAAAATAGGTAGAAATTATGTAATTGGACTATTTTTTCCTTTTTGATATGTTCTGGGGTCATCTATCAAGTTGTAGGGTCATATTATCAAGTTGGATGGAAAAGTTATCAAATTGCAAAATGACAACTTTGCAAAAAATGTTGTAAAAGGCAGTTGGGAGACTTTTTAGTAGTTTGGATTGGTTGTAATTGATCCATAAAGTCTATGAAGGTTTATAAAACCTGATTCTATTGGACAGAAGGAGAGACACATGTATTGGAGGAAGAAGATCAATAAAATTTGAAGTTTTTACACATTTTACTGTGATTTTTGGGCGTTGCAGTTTGATCGTTTACATTTTTTTGAGAAAAATTATTTTTTTTATATTTAAGACCTATTGAACATGAAATTGGAATGAGTTACCTTTAGTTTTCTTTTAGTTGCAATTTATTCCATTCATTTTTAGCAAGTTATGAATATTTTAGTAAAAACTATCAAAACCCCGATCTAGGGTAAACAATGAGTGAAAAAATGTCTATCTCTTATTGTAACCATTGAAATTACATGGCACTTGGTTGGATGAAATTTATAACAATTAATATTTATATTCAAAAGTTTTAGGTGTCAAAGAAGATTTTTGTTCAATAAATGATGATGCCCTACCACTAATTTATGTATGATAGTCTATCATAACAGTGAACGAGATATTGAAAATAGGTTCTTGTTTTGTGATGGAGTTTTCTCATGAAAGGATATGTTGAGAATGTTGAAAGAGTGTGTTGGATTCCCTTTGATCCAAGGGTTGATGGAGTTATAATTATTGTTCTCTTTTACTTATCATTGCATTGTGAAATAACAGCCCATATTAAGACAACGTTTATATGTTTTTTGTACCTTTTTAAATAGATAGTCTTCAATCACTTTGCAAATCTAATTTACGGAGAAGTAATTGACATATTATAAATGTGTTAAAAGACCTAGTGACTTGATGAATATTGTTATGGTGAACAAGGTAGGTTTGTTGAGTGGGCCATTTAGTCCTATTTGTTGAAGGGAAGTCAGTTGTTTTGAGTGCTTGTACTAAAACATCATATGGCAATCTTCTTATAGGATTGAGGAGACCCTAAAAGAGTGTTTGGAAAACCTATTAGTATGGATATTTTCCCTATTTTTAGGGAGGGGTGATCATTCTATTTGATGATGAGGCCAGTGGTCATCTAAGCCTGATTTTGTCTAAGATAGAACAGTTTGAGTTCTCTGACTTTTGGAAGATTGTGCAGGGTTTGCTAATGAATTTTTTGAATGTTCTAACATGTTTCAAAGCTATTTGTGAACAATAGGGGTCTTATTGTTTACTTTTAATCCATAAAAAAAGATGGTGGCTTGTGAAGGGGAGTGTGGATTTGTGGAGTACAGCCTGTAGTACAATCTAAACTATCCAGACTGTATAGTCCTAGTAGTACAACAATGAGGGTTATTAAATCCTTTCTCAAAATCTTCCCAAACAAATATTAAAAAACATTACATATTTTGATACCATTTTCCAAGGTTGATAACATACCTCAAGATCATAACCAAGTGTTTTGGACCAACCTACTCAAATATGCCACTGTCATAGAACTAGGAAGGCTAATTCGACCCATTTTACAAAGAAACTACTAATGTCTCTTCACACCAGACCTTTAAACTTTCAAAAGTGTCATCAAATGACCCCAAACCATTGATTCCACAATCAATTTGGTTCTAAGACCTCTCTATATTCAAAATCCCTAATTTTCTCTTCGAAACCACTAAAATCTAGGGCTTGGTCAATCTCTTACCTCCAATCACTGTAACCTCAAATTGGTGGATGATTCACCATACTTAGACCACAATATCATGGATTCTACCATAAAATAAACCCCTCTAATGGCTACATTAGCTGCTGCAATAACCATGCAACATGCATGTAACCCTCCAACACTGTTAAACTCGACTTTCCAACCTCATTCACTTGCAAACTCCTCCTTGTTTCTGCATTATTCATGTTAGAAAGTAAAATAAAAATTTGGATCCATCCCAAGTTATATTATGTACAAAAAGGGGATGGATCTTACAAATTCATGATGAAATAAAAAATCAAACTATGAACTTCTACAGGACAGTCAATATAAAATTGCAAAATAGAGTTGTATATATGCACACATGTGTATATATACATATATGCACATATGTGTATATATACATATATGCACATATGTGTGGGTATATATGCACACACGTGTGGTTATATATGCACACACATGTATATATACACATATACACACATGTTTGGGATTTTGAGTTGTTTAACTTGATTGGATGATTCCACTGACTTATTGAGGGGCATTGAAGATGTTTTCAATGGTGTAGAGTGGGTGGTTTTTATTATTGCATGAACTATGATAACATAATTCAATTCAATCATATTAAACATATGTCCTTTTATGCATAAACTAGTTGAATTTACTTTTGACCTCTTCTCATAACAATAATAATAATAGTTTGTGTTTTACATGATTGCATTTCCCAAATCATTACTTGCAAAATTTTGAACATATCTAAATGGAATACACCAAGAAGTACCAAATGATGAATGCTCAATTGTTTTAATGGAAAAGCATCAGAACCGTCCATTTCTAGAACTTGGTTTTCTATAGTCTTAATGATTTTCCTATAGTCCTAATGATTTTTCTTATTTCTTATCTTTTGTCCCTTTTTTATTTCCTATGTCCATGCTTGGTGAAAGGATTTTGAACATTGTTGACAAAGTGTGTTTATTTTTTTGATTATTTGATTGATCCTCTCACCTTTCCTTACTTTTTAAATTCCATTTGTAGGATTTGAGACAGACAAATCCACAGTTCGCCAAGAACTCCTGCATGCAAATGACCTGTTACAGGAAGGAAGCTGAAGAGACGAAATGCAAAGCTTGGAAAATCTAAAGCGATGTGAGAGAAAATCTATTCCAAAATCATTAAACAATAATTACAAGATTTCAACCTATAAGGTGAATGAAACTCTAAAAAGGTAAAAAAAATAGGTTGCGCATAATAATTAATATAAATATTAATTATATGCACCTAAGAGACAGCTTAAGTAAAATAGATTAATGGATAACTTAATTAATTAAATAAAAATGATCTAATTAATAAGTGAAGACATATAATTACTCTAATACCATTGTCCCAATCAATTTTTGTAGTATTCTTTATTAGGTTTCATATTTTTGATATTGGGGTCCGTATTGTTTGTTGTTCTTGATAAATTAGGCCTTCAATTTGACTTTGCCCATGTTCGAGTTTGTGCCAATTATGGAGCTCACCTTCTTTTGATGATATATTTAATTCAATCTATGTGGAATACTATTTTGTTCAATTTTTTATTTCAGCTTGATAATTCATTCATTTTTCATATACACAGACAAATGGACAGTTCTTAGACTACACATTTGTTGATATTGCGAGACTACACATGCTAATAAAAAATGAGCTATCTGATTTAGGTTTACTATTCATGATTGTAAACGGTCAATATTTCTGATGGTACTCCTTGGTGTATTCCATTTAAAAATAAATAGGTTTCTATGGCTATGATAAATGTCCCTCTATGTTGACAAAATTAGAGTTGACAAAATGGTTGTTCAGTGACTGTATTTTCCATTAGAGCCACTTCATATGCACAGGTGATGAACATGCAGATTTGCCTAAGCACTACTGGGATCTTAACCTGCAACACATGTACTATTGTGAAAATCATCACAAGTCCATTTGCTATCGGGTCTAGCTCCTAGTATTTCTCAAGGTCAAATCTGCATATTTTTCACCTGTGCATATACCTTCTCTGATCAACTCTTACATTGACTATGACCTTTTCAAGACCTTAAAAACCCCAAAACACCAACTTATTTCATAATACTACCCATGATACCATATAAAACAATAAATACATACTATACAACATTATACTTCTCCCACCGGAGAAGGTATATGCATAGGTGATGAACATGTAGATTTTCCTAAGAACTACTGGGAGCTTACCCCACAACAAATATACTATTGTGAAAATCATCACAAGTCTATTTGTTGCAAGGTCAAGTTCCCAGTAATTCTTGGTCAAATTTACATGTTTTTCACCTGTGCATATACCTTATGTGATCAACTCTTATATGCACATGTGAAAGTTGTATATGCACAGGTTTTACATGATTGTATTTTACATAACACAATAACAATATTAGTTTGTGTTTTACATGATTGCATTCCCTAAATCATTATTGGAAAATTTTTGAGCATATATAAATGGAATAATTTGTGTTTGATATACTTAAATGGAATACACCAAGAAGTATCAAATGATGAATGCTCAATTATTGTAATGGCAAAGCATCAGAACCGTCCATTTCTAGAACTTGATTTTTTATAGTCTTAATGATTTTTCCATAGTCCTAATGATTTTGAGCATTGTTGACAAAGTGTGTTTCATGTTTTTGATTGTGGGGTTCCGTATTGTTTGTTGTTCTTGATAAATTAGGCCTTGAATTTTAATTTTACCCTGTCCAAGTTTGTGCCAATTGTGGATTTCACCTTCTTTTGATGGTATATTTCATTCACTCTATGTGGAATACTATTTTGTTCAATGTTTTATTTCAGCTTGATATTTCATTCATTTTTCATATACATAGAGAAATGGAAAATTATAAGACCACATTTTCTGATATTGCAAGACTACACATGTTGATAAATAAATGAGCTATCTGATTTAGGTTTTGTTGGGACTCAAAAATGCAACAAGGGTTTTTGAGTACCTTGTTAATCTTTTGCATTTTGACCCCCTATAATTGCTTTTTGTGCCTATTCCCCTAGATGAAGAATTGAGGTCTACCATGCATGCCAGGTGTTCATTACCCTTGTTTTGAATTATGAACACATCCCAGGTCATTAGATTCAAGTTTTGAGTTATTTCATGATGTCTTGTTTTGAGCACTTGTCTAAATCTGCATTTGTCGTCTAAGTGTCATTTTGTTGTAGCAGACCCAGTTTGCATTTGAATAACTTGTGTGCTATTGATTTTCATGGACCACCACTTTGGTAATGTTCAATATGTATATCAGAGAGATTATGTTTCAAAACTTGAGCCATTTCGAGTCCTCTTGATAGGTTTTTGGATCCCCCAAAGTTGGTTGTCTGGAATTGTCTTGTTTCTCTATTTTGCCTAGAATTCTAAGTGCCCTACTATGAGGTCTTGTAATCTATACCCGGTTCAAGGAAATATAGAATTGATTGTTCCTCTGCATTGAAAACCTATAAATTTACCTCCCTGATATTTATAGACTATGTTCAATCCATTTGACCACTTTGCCCGGCCCATTCTAAATCCAATTTCTGCAATTTCACTGAATTTGAGTTAAGAAAGTTTTTAAGTGGCTGACTTTGAGAAGAAATGTCGATTGATCAGTTGATAATTAGATTGATCTAATTACAGTTATCCATTCCTTGTGTAAAAGTGAATCCAATTTCAAGGGTTCATACTGTAAGGGTCTTATCTGATAAGTTTTTGAAGTCAAAACTAAAAGCAGTTTATTCTAATTGACATTGTTGACAGAATTGATTTCATAGGATACTCATTTTCAGAGGATTATAGATTTTTTTCAAGAAGTTGTTTTGAGATTCTAGTTATGGATTTGTACTCTTTTCATGTAAGTGTACTTCCTGGATCAGTGGTTGAGTCTCAGGATATGGCTTGGTAATTTTGCAAAAGTAAATCCGAAGTTGGTTTACATGTGTTTTGACAAGTGCATTTGCAGTTTGTGAAAGTGGTCAACTTGGGAGATTAAAATATCTCACCTAAGGAAGAATTATGGAGATATGTTTTTTTAGAGTGATAGTAAACATGGAAGTATTCATGAATTTTGGATTTGATAGCTCTGGGAGCTCTTTTATTCAATTTTTAAATTCGGTTCCAGAGGTCAGATGTTGTTAATGAGATCAATTTGCAGAAATATAAAGAGTTGTTTTTAATGGCCACCAGTTCAATGCTTCATCATCCATTTGCACAATGGTTTATGTTTAGGTAATTTGAAGGTGAAGGTTGATTTCTGGATGAAGATTCTTAAGCTGAGATCTCAGCGACGCAGCATGATTTATCAAAGTCTAATGATCATTTTGTGTGGTTTCGAAACATATTGTTATTTTAAATCATTTTTTGATTTAAATAATAATACTTATAGTTTCTTCAAAGGACATGTGGAAGCATATCTCAGACACATTTAAGGCACATGAACTATTCAAAAACTATATGCAATGTTAAACATGGAAGTTGCCTGCGAAGGAAACAAGTCATTGGTAGGGTAAATTGAGTTGGAGGAGGCTGCGTTGGATAGGAAGTAAGAAGAAAGAAACACATATAAGTATTATTACCTTGCCAGAGGAGATGAATAAATTTATTGCGCATAACATAAATACTTTACAAAGACATAAAACAAATGCAAGTGGCAGGTTTAAACTAGGTTGCACAAGGCAAGTGTTGGCAGCCTGCGTAAAAGAGAATTGGAAAGAAATTTGTGTAGGTAAGTGAAAAGGAAGGAGATGGTGGATCGTGAAATAATGAATTTTCTCAGTGATAAACACTTTTAAAACTTCAACTAAAGAAAATGATATTGGCAGGTTGCAGAGGCATTGAAAGGAGTAAATTTTGGGCACGCAGGCGCATGCTATGAGAAATGGTAGTTTTGGGAAATAATCCCACATTCATAAGGAAGTCATGATTTTGAATATTTTTATACAACAACACTCACATAGTAATGTGAATAAGAATCCAATAGGTTCCTTGGCGGGCCCCTTGGCCAGTGGTAATGCTGGAGGTGGTGGGCCACATAATTTTGGGTGCCAAATCACAAAGCTTTAAAAACTTGAAAGTGTTTAATCCCACATTGGTGGGGAAGATGAAGCTTGTAATGTTTAAAAGGTAAAGGCCACAAATAGTAATGTGAAGAAAGAGCATGGAGGCTCTAGGTGCGCACGTAGTAGGTGCCTCAGTCTGCATGTTAGACAAGTGGATTTGAACGAAAGATGTTTTTTGCAGGACCCACGTGTAGAGGAGGAAGGACACATGGTGGTAGGGCATGAAGTCATGAGAAGAAACAATGGTGAGCAAAAACATTCAGAGATTCTGTGACTAGCAGTTAGTTAACCATCATGCAAGGTCAGCAAATGCTAGCAGTTAGTGGCCAAACATTCAGATATTTTGTGACTAGAAGTTAGTTAATCACCGCACAAGGTTGCTAGATGCTAGGGATTAGTCCAAAAAGATCTGAGATTAAGCCCAACCATCCGATCAGATCCAGATCAAGGGCTCTCACACAGTCTCCCAATAAACCTAGGGTTAGCATAAAGATATTGAGATTTAAAGACTAAGGCATTCTCCAAGTCTCTAGGTAAACCCGGGGTTATTGCAGAAATTTATAGATCTAGAGATAAAGGGTAATCTCTAACTCAATCAACCAAGGCTAGTTAAAGAGCAGCAAACCAGCACATGATAAATGGTAGATTCTGGTGAGTTCTGGGAAAGAATATGCATAAAAGGAGATAAAACAAGACAAATAAATGTGCAGGATTTAAAAGAACTATAGTCTACATAAATATTAAAGGTCAAGTAAAAGACATATTTGCATAGAAAAGTATATTAAATGCAAAGATTAAAGTAATGTGCAAGATTAAATCATTTGAACATAAAAGTCTTATATAGTCTTGTGAAATAATTTTATTTCAAGATGGAAATATGCATTCATGGGAAGCCTTTTTCAAGGAGATTAAAATCAGATTTTGAAAATAGCTTGGAATCAAATTTGTTGAAGATGATAATTGCAAAGAAGAGGTAGTTTCAAAATCATAAGGAGATCAGATTTCTTCAGAGCAAGAAGATATTTGTTAAGAAGACAGGTGTCAGTTAGGTTGAAATTGATTTTCCAATTCTCTATATCTCTCTTCTTATCAATTGTACACTGATGGTGAAATTAACACTATTGGGCAGTATTCTAATTTTTGAGTCTTGTCTTTCTGAGTTCTTTGTCTAAAAATGTACTGAATCATATAGATTTTTAATGAAAAATAATGGAATCCTTGTTCAATACTTGTCGATGTCTTTGTGTCTTGTCTTGAAATCTTGTATGTTAATCTGTAAGGCATTTTAACATACTGGTTATAAGGTAGCTGTGATTGTGTTTTTGAGTTTCTTTCAAGGAGGGACTAAATCTTAGAGACAAATTTTGAGGGTTCAAGGTTTGCACATGAATTTGATGTCCAGGTGTTGGAGTGAAAAGAGTGATTTGTATGGCACTTCACTTGGTTTCTGTATGTTTGGAGTTAGAGGGTTTTCTGTGGATGTATGTTTATTTGACTCTATTGCCCAATAGACAAGGCACTAGTCTTTGCTGGCTATGCAGGTCTCATCATCAAATTCATAAAATTGAACAATCTTTTACTTTCTTGTTTAAGAAAATGCATGTATATAATTTGTATTGAATAGTACAACCATTTTTGGTGATTCATTCAAAAACCAAATTCAATAGGTTAGTCTTCCTAAGCCTCTGAGCTCAAAGAGAAGAAGGATGAGAATCCTTAATCCACTGTAGCATTCACTGTGAAGCAGTGAGTATGAAGATAGGTACACCCACCTAATTTTGTGGAGCTCAAAGTGTAGAAGCATCATATCCTTGTTAATTAGCCTTTTTACCTGCTCGTCTATTGTTGGGTTAGAGAGAGTTGTACATTTGAGTTCTTCTCCGATTTGCAAGAAAAAGTGCTAACAGGTTTACTATTCATGATTATAAACGGTCAATATTTCTGATGGTACTCCTTGGTGTATTCCATTTAAAAATAATCAGGTTTCTATGGCTATGATAAATGTCCCTTTGTGTTGAGAAAATTAGAGTTGAGAAAATAGTTGTCCAATGTCTATATCTACAGGTTGCAAACAAATCATCCTTCTTCCACCAAAATTCTAGTCAATGTACAAGTAATGAGTCATTTCATTCAAGAAAGACCATGTTTGACAATATCAAACCAGAACAAAAATAAGGAGACAATTGCTAGATTGTGCTCTAACTTTAAAAGAAAAGGCGATGGAAAATGTTATTGTCCCTGCAATATTTGCAAGGGCTTAAAGAATCGAAGAAATATAATAAAAAAGATAAGGAACATTGTAGGAAGCATGGTCACATTGAATGGGGAAACAAATTTTGTCCATTGGTATGTATTTCAATATATTATTTTAACAACTTATATACATAAGAAATGAATTGATGATGAAATCATGGTCATGGTTAATTTAAGGTCATCATTTTGATATAGGTCAACCACCATGGGTTTCATGTTATGGACCATGACAACCTGGAGAATGTGGATTTCTAAATGAGGGAAAATGGAGGTGTGAATATCAAAGTAGAAGGTAATGATCCCATGGAAAAAGATCATGATGATCAAGATGATGGCACTGGCGCAATTGATGATGATGATGAAGATGAACTTGATGTACCTATACTTGAGAAGGCATACGAGCCCCTATACGAAGGCTCCCAAACAACTCTTCTTGTCATTGTATTGTTGTTGGTGAACTTGAAGGTTATGAATGGTTTATCCAACGTAGCAATCACACGTATGTTAAGGTGTGTCATATATGTCATCTTTTTTCATATTGTTTACTCATAATTTCCTTATAGTTAACAAAGGGTGAATCATGTACCAATTAATATTTTTTATATTAACCAATTATATTTTTGGTCGTAGGTTGATAGGTGAGTGTTTGTTACCACCATCAAGCATTCTACCTCACTCATACCGAGAATTATCTACCATTATGAAACATATTGGAATGGAATATCAAACAATACATGCATGTTTGAATGATCACATTATATACCATAAACAACATGAATTTGCAACAAAATGCCCTGATTGTCATATTAGTAGATATCGATTAGATCAAATAAAAAAAAAGGTGCCTCGCAAGGTTATTCGGTATATTCCCATTATTCCACGTCTGCAATGATTATCCAAGTGCACTAGCTTGGCATAATTTATGGATTACCATGCACACAATAGAAGTCGAGATGACATTATGTGAATACCTGCAAATGGTTCAACATTTAAGGAAATAGAGGAAATTGAGGGTTCTATGGTAGAGGGATATATGGTATACCAGACCATGGTGTACATTAGTGAATATCTTCCTAAGTTTGCAGCAAAAATCCATGTAGATCATATTTGGGATCCCAACTCCATTAACAAATTCGAAGGGGAGTACTTGATGGGGAAAGTTAGATTGACAAAAGTGAGACGTAATTATAAGATGTTATTGTAGTTAATTAATTCTTATAAATCTTCAATATAAGTTATTTGGAATTGGTCTATTTTATTATACAGTTGTTCGAGAGTAGGATGCAATAAATTTATATATTGTGAACAATATTTATTGGATGACGGTATGGATTGAATGATGTCAACAAAATGGTTGCTCATTAACATGGGAAGGTGTTGCTTCATTGGTTAGAGAAGCTCATCGTATTGAAGATTCCAATGTTACGCCAATGGTAATTGATCTAGCATATGGTTTAAGAGGTAGACAGGTACGTAAAAAATTATTAATGATCATGACCCATATGTTTCATATCAAATCATGATGAAAATAATTTTCACACGCTTGAAAAATTCTAGGTCAAGCACCACAAAGCTATGTACTATCATGGCCACAAATTTTGCATTAAAAAGTTGGATGACACGAATAAAACTTGTGATTCTGGGATAATTGTAGTCTTTGAGGTCACTAATATTTCATCTATAAATAACATAAATCCTCAACAATCTCAAAATCGATACTCTAGCATCTTGGATGATATACTTGATTGCAACTTTAACTCCTTCAAATTAGTTATATTCATTGTCAAATGGTACAGGATACGACTGAATCAAAATGATCATGATAGAACTGTTATTCAACATGATAATAGATTTACAATGATTAATACAAGGTCATTTGAGCTAGTTGGAGATGATCCCTATGTTCTTCCAAGACAATGTGAGCAAGGGTTTTACTTAGAGGTTCCACATAAATCGGGTTGGTAATTTGTTGTTAGACATGATCCAAGAGGAAAGTTAGTAAAATATAATGTGATGGAAGAAGAAGAAGAAGAAGAAGAAGAAGAAGAAGATGATGATGATGATGATGATGATGATGATGATGATGATGATGATGGTTGTGGTGGTGGTGGTGATGATGATGATGATCAATGACATGACTAAAATTTACAAGGTATGTGATTTAATTATTTATATATATTTATATTGATTAGTATATGTTTAATATTGATTTATTGATGTTTTCAACTCTTATGGCATGGTATAATTAATTCAATGTGTTCATTCTAATGATTACAACATATGTGATTTATGATTACCAATGTATTGCTTATGATGCTCAATGAATTGTTGTTGATTACATGTATATATTTTATTTTATTGTCAACCTTTCTGGAAATAGGCAATTGACTACACATATCATCACCCCTTTTGTTGACAATCTTGCATTCCATATATAAGGTAAAGCTAATTTGTTCATGTTTACCAACTTGCATATTGTTCATGTTTTCTTTTACGTAATTTTTAGCATATGTATCATGTAATTTTTAGCTAACTTAAGATAAATGTTTCACATATGCAAAAAATTTAACCCCTTTGATGATGATCCTACATAGTGACATCGATCAGTAGGTATAAGTCAATATGCCCTATAGAAATAGTTTATTAATTGCTTTCTTTCTCTTTACGCCCATCTTCATTTAGTGTTTTAATAATAAGGTATTAAATTGCTCAAGATTTAACAGTACTACCCTCAACATCAATTTTATGGCTGACTTCATCAATATTACCCTCATTTAGCAAAATATCTCACTCCTTACCAACTATATATCTCATTTGATGGATTACAGGAACCACAAAATAGGTACTTGTCAGATCTATCTTCCTCGAATGAGGGAAATACGGGAATGGTAGACAAAAGTTTGACATGTAGTTGTTGGAAACAATTGTTTAATTGTGTATTGTCCTTGATGTTACACAAATGTCATATCAGTCATTAGATAGAGTCTACCAAGCTCAGAATGTTCAGCAAGGCAGTTGACAGAGTCTACCGAGTTCAG